>CM077162.1:143564156-143820811 GCA_039583875.1 Platanthera guangdongensis | reverse complement strand
AAACTGGGTACATCTACTCTTCTACCACCATGGTAGGAATCCACTATCAGGTTTTTGATCAGGTGACTGCCACCACAA
Source organism: Platanthera guangdongensis (assembly GCA_039583875.1). Lineage (NCBI taxonomy): Eukaryota > Viridiplantae > Streptophyta > Magnoliopsida > Asparagales > Orchidaceae > Platanthera > Platanthera guangdongensis. The sequence continues at coordinate 143,820,733 of CM077162.1, read as the reverse complement.
GATCTATTTGTAGGGAGATCTCATAACCCTTTAGGATTTTGATCAGATGCCCAAAAACCAAGAATAAACTTTTGAAGGGAGTTAATAAACCCTTTTACAGGAGGTTAAGAGAGTTGATGGTGTTCTTCTATTCTCTATGCAACAGAGAAGACTAGGGGAATTCTGTTGTCAAGGCTCCTTCTGTAATAATGAATGGTTCAGAACTTGGAGCCTTGCTCAAGGTGTAGGTCTTCAGCCTGTTTTGATGAAATCCAGGAACTATCTGACTGATTCAAATTTGTTGTCCTTGAATATTCCTGGAGTAGAAGTTGAAGAAGACTCTTGATGTTTGATGGTTGTTCTTCTTCAGTCTTCAAAAAGAACAAGGTGAAAACAAAATGTTTTCTGCACAGGGAAAGTGTTCTATATCTTTTCTCTGTATCTCTTTCTTGCTTGTATGATGTCGAGTCTCTATTATTCTCTATCTGAAAAGAGAAAAATCTCTTTCATACTCTGCTGTCAAAATTCTCCTTCGAAATTTTGAATTCTAAGTATTGATTGCTGATTGATCTTGAGAATGAAACTGCTGGAATATCTCCTTTAATGAGTTTCCCCAACTGTCCTAATAAATTAAACAAGTAATTAATCCTCATGAAGACCATAATTAATGCTGCCAATAACAACTATATTCAGGGGGATATGAACATTAATTACTCAAGAAATCACTGCTAAGAACTATAATAAATAAGGACAGAATAAGGAAAATTTCTAAGTCTACCTTGGGACAGAATTCGTCGAGCTCTGAACAGAATTCGTCGACTGGAGTTCCAAGTTCATCGAGCTGATAATTCCTGTTCATCGACCTAAGCTCAGTGATCTGCATTCTGGAAATAAATAGCCAAATCTGTGCTCTAAGTTCGTCAACCAAAGAATATGACTTCGTCGAGCAGAGTTCAGAGAAACTAAAATGGAAAGAATCTGTTGAAGCTAAAAATCCAGATTTCATCGAGCAGAGAATCTGTCTGAATGAAGAGATCATCGACCTGAGCTCGAATATCATCGAGCTCAACTCAGAGAAGTAACTCTGAGTTTGTCGATCTGCGATCGACAATCGTCGAGCTGAGTTCGAAGAATTTCGAACTGATAATTTTGAACTCTGAATTCTTCTAAGTCTGGGTCTACTGAGGTCCTTGCTAGCTGGTCCATGAAGTTTGAACCTAATGACTTAGCCTAAACTATAGGACTCATAGACTTGACCCTGCTATATAATGTGGTTTAAACTCATCCTAATTAGTGAACCTAGCCCAAATCCAAACTAGGGATCCAACAGACCATAAACAAATCACTCTTGGGAGGCACCCTATGGTTATCTTTTTTTTTAATTGTATGTTTAGTTTTACAGGTTTGAAGGTTGTTGATGGATGACAGTTAGCCTGGACGGCGAGATTCATGTACTCTTCGAATTCGGTAAATCATGTATTTTTTTATTTTCTTATTTTTATTAAGTTAAATTTTTTCTCCTGCAACTTTACGTTTACACACCCCAATTATGGGTGTGACCTGATGGTCTTGGGCATGACCGGCAGACGTGTACTTCCCGGAATACGGAACCCGACGCTGGTTCTGAGCGGGAGTTTTTTTTTCGCCTTCCATTAATGTCACGGGTGTGACCTTCTTTGGTCACGTTCTTGACTTTGATGGAACCATTCCATCCCGTGCGAAAAATTAAAGAGAAAGGAAAAAAATCATTTCGTAAGTCATGCCCATGACAACCTATGTCATGCCTGCAAGATAGGGTAGTCACGTGCGTGACTGACCCTTGAGGAAAAAAATTGCAACTTTATCAGATACATGCCTGAGGGTCAATGCCTCAGATTCCCTCTTTTCCCTTATTTTGTGTTACATGGCCCTGAGTCATGTGCGTGACTCTGGGGCGTGACCGGCAAAAATTAAAATTTTTTTCTCCCCGCTTTCTGAGAAATCCCTGCTCCACACTCCCGTGATGGTTACATGCCCCTAGTCACGGGCGTGACCTCATTTTTTTCTTATCCTATTAAAGGATTTTTCTCCCTTTGTTTTCTCCACACCATCGAAGCCTTCCTTTTTTGTTCTCCAGCCTCCTTACCCGAAAAATTCCTTTCTTTCTTTCAAAAATGCCTCTCCACAAACCTCGCTCTACTTCCTTGTTATCTAAGCATCATGTGGACCCCGCCACGGTAGAGGCAATGCTTATCTTTGAAAACTCCAACAAACAAGTCCAGAGTGAACGTTTACAAGACAAACCATTTGGCATACTTGAGATACTTGATTGGGGGATCATTACGTCTTTTGACGCGACAGATTTGGTTTGAGAATTTCTATCCAACCCTGGATGGAGTTCTCTTTTCGCCATTTCAGAGACCGCTTTCCTTAAACTTACTGTTGAGTTCCTCTCCTCATTCGAGTTTTGTTGGGGTGCGAAAGTCGATTTATCATCTTTTGGATGGGCGGCGTAGCACATCAGCTCACCATCCGCCAACTCAACGTGGTGATGAGATTTTGCGATGAGGCATTTTGTCTCTCTCCCGCCTACTCCACCCTTTGTTCTGATTTCCCTTCTGAATTCAACCTTCTTACCTTTTGGTTGGAAATCAGCAATGACATCGTCCCCTACATTCCTAAAAAATCAAAAGGAAGCCACCTCATTTCCCCCACCCATCTTATTCTCCACAACCTCCTCACCTTTACCATCACCGGTCGAAGTGATAGCCATGGCGTGGTGACTTGGGCGGATTTATTATACTTATATAGTATGTTCTATCGGTTCCCACTCAACATTGGCCATACACTTGCGTTGTCCTTTCGGCATTAGGCCAAAAATGTGAGGTTGGGAGCCGTACATAGCGGGAACTTCATCACTCATCTCGCCAAATAGATGGGGATTTGGGACACTCTTCCGCGGCTGCACTGCGTTAGATATCGCTTACTATTCAGTTCCAGAACCTCTAGGCCCTCGGCCTTGTGTGACGACATGATGGCGAGTTCAAGGCTATCCCTCTAGCAGTAGGCGATAGAGACTTTGACCTTGATCTTGGGGCAGGTCCCAGTGGCATTGCTCACTCTCTAGAGATTCCACCACCACCATTGCAGTCCTTCCCAGCGCCCGATCCTTCGACGTATTGAGATCATTAATTTGGGACTATTCATACATATCTAGACCAGATGAGTACCCATTTTGACACACGTTTTACGAGCTTTGATGGTTGATTTACCGTGCTGGAGCAGAGTCTTGCTTCTTATATGTTGTATATTATGCGTGAGTTTTCGGAGCTGCGGATATACTATCAGTAGCATGGGCATAGTAGCGATGAGGATTAAGTCTTCCTTTTGTATGAAGTTCGTAGTGAGACTTTTGTATCTTTATATATTGTTTTATTATCAGCATTTTCCTGCATTTTTTTATTTTATTTTACTAAAAAATATCAAAAAATGTTTTGCTTTAGTGTTTTATTTCAGGTCAGACTTGGTGTAGATTTGGACTTTTCAGGGAAGTTTTCTCTTCCTCTACTCTTTATTTTCATACATTGGGGACAATGTTCGTTTAAGTATGAGAGGAATATTTCTGACTTGTTAACCTAGTTTTAGCAAACCGTTGAAAAAATAAAAATTATATTACTTAGTTTCTACAAAAATTATTTTTCAAAAAATCATAAAAAAAATTAGAAAATCAAAACATAATTTCTTAGAAAGGGCCGTGTTGGGCTGTCATCCCACAAACCGCCTAGTATCGGTGAGAAGCATTTATAGGGTATATCTCAGGAAGTCTAAGAAATAACAAAAAATTATGTTTAGTTTTTAATTAGAGAAATCATTATTTTTATATTTATTCACATGCAAAATTCCTAGTATTCAACTTTTTCATAATGTTTAGAGAATTTTTCATGCTTTACTTAAATTTTGAATTTTGGAGTAGAAATGTTGGTCATGCTGTGTTCTTAGTAGAATTTCATGTAGAACTAAAATTCAGCATACAATTAGATTTTTATTTTTTTTGAATGCGTGGAAATAGTTTATCCTACTTTATTTTGAAACCGATAAAAATCCAAAAATAATTTAGGTGAGTACGTAGAAGTTTAATAGAGAAATATTTCGCTAATCAAGAGTAGATGTATTTTTTCTCGATGTCTAGAACTTGCCCTCTAACGATTCTCAAGACTTGCGTAAGATAAATTTATTAGCATGAATATGATATAAGCATTTCTTTTGGCCAGTTTGAGAATTTGCACCCATACCTAACACTTTATCGTTATTAAACCACTTTGAGCATGTTATCCTACCTTTTGTTTTAGCTCCACCAAATATTTCACCAAGGCCTAAAAAGCATCCTAATTGCACACCTATGTCCGAGCTCGATAATGGTTATATTTGAAAAACTTTGTGAGTGATTTGTATTCATTTAAATTAGGTGACTATTTTTATTGAAAAAAGACCTAATTTGTTTCTCCTCTCTTTTAAAAATATTAGAAGAGTTTTAAAAAGAGGATGGAAGAAAAAAATGATGACGAAAAATTTTGATTAATGAAGAAAAATAGGGTTTGGGAAATTGTCTACGTTAATAAAGCCATATTTATTTATTTTGTGCGAGCTCTCTTTGGGTTTGGGTGTGACTAGCCGTCGTGTTTATCTTTAATTATCCAAAACCAAAACCTAAGCCTACGTTTCAACCTAGTTAAGTCTGATTGATTTGTGCTTATAAGTTAGACTAGTGCCATCGCGAGAGTGTGAAAGGGCAAGCCTATGACCATCGACATTAATGGATTTCTTTGGAGGTTATCTCGATCTTCGTTCTGTGTAATGTCGATCATAGTATACACACTACCCTCTCCTTAAATATAATTTTAGGATTTACAAGATTTTCAAATTCAAAGTAGAAATTATAAGTGGAAACACATTCTCAAAAAATAAATACTAATTTGTATGTTGAGTAGGTTTTTCTACTAAAATAGCTACACACATAGGCATTAGACTTAACATTTTACTCCTTCGAATTCAATTTTCTTTTCGAGTGTTGAATTTTTCTACACTATATGGAAAGTTGTTTGCTCAAGACTAGCAAACAAGTATGTGGATATTTGATAACTATAATTTTATCCTTATTTTTATATAGTTTTCATTTAATAATTAATTAATTTAGAGTTTTATTTTATTAAATGAGTTTCTAATAACTTTATTTTCAATATTTTCAGGTTAATTGGGTCTTAAAATTATATTTTAAAGCTAGCAGCATTAATCAGGTGTAATTTTGTAGCAAAACTGGAAAACGTTCAAGTACACGCCAAGTTACGGGCATGATCTACATGTCACGGGGGTGACAAGCAGGCGTGGCCCTCCAGATGTTCCCCAGGACGCATCCACACCATTTAAAATTACACGCCCCCTTGTCTCGAGCGTGCCATGGGGCGTGATACAAGACACAGACGTAACTAGGATAAGATGCCATGCCACGTCAGATAAAATATACACGCCCCAGTCACGGGTGTGATCTTTAGGTCACGGGCATTACACTTAGGCATGACATCCAGCTCAAGGCGTGCTGCATCATTAAGAAGATAGTTTCATATCCGGGCAGTTCCAAGCTTACACGCCATAGATCACTGGCCTGTCCAAGGGGCATGACCTCTTCAACAACTGCCAGATTAACTCCCGCCATTTTGAGTTCCTGCCATTTCCAATAACAATCAAGACATGCCCTAGGTCACGTGCGTGACCTAGGGGCATGACCCATAGAACATCAAATTTTGTCGGTTTCTCTCCAACCTTCCCGGGCTTTCAAGATGACGGTTCCGCACCTTACACACCCCCTAGTCACGTGTGTGACCTAGGGTCGTGACTCTCTCAGAAAAAATACTATAAATTCCATACATTGTCAAGAGATGGGAGGCATTAAAGAGAGTTTTGGTGTCAGTTTTGGAGTTTTTTAGCTTTCTTGCATTTTCTTTCATGTATTTTTCCAATTTATAGTGTAACTTTTAGCCTGTTATTTTTAATTCAAGCACTTCCTTTTTATAATTATGTCTTTCTTAAACTCTTTATATAATTACCCTATCATGATGAGAAGATAAATTGCATTTAGCACTTGATCATGATGAACCTTGGAATAAAATAAACTTGTTTTATTTTTCTCAAATTATCAAGCTCTCTATTTTACTTACTTCGATTTAACTTTGAATTCAATTGCGTCGAATTCATATGCCGCGAATATGTATTTTCAATCTTTGATCAGTATCATAGATTTACCCAGAGGTTTTGGATATGAGTAGATCACTCAAAGATAAATGGAGTTGCATGCACAAACTCGAGAGAGGATGACATAAATCTTCTGGATTTGTGTCAAATCAAATAGCGGGGTTCACAGCCTAAAGTAAGCTTATGGGTTTCAACTGGCCGAGAGGTTTTAATTGATCCACCTAAGGTTATTCGAGAGCGTATTCTCGAGAGGGGCCCTTTTGTATTTTGGGAACCCTCCACAGTAGAAGTTAGTAATTTTAAAGGCTTGTATTTTATAGTTTCATGAAAGTTTATTTTAATCCAAGGTGATTATAGATCAAGTGCTAGTCTTTAAAATCATCAAATTTATCTTTAATTAAATCATTTCTTCTTAGTTTTTTTGACATCACAAAACCAACTTTTGTTCTTGGATAAAATAATAACTCTTTCTTGTGAGTACAAGTACTCAACAGGCCCCGAGCCTAAATACGACACTTGATCATATACTCTTTAACAATAAGTATACTTGCCTAATTGATTTAGAATTGCGCTCTAGCGTAAATTATACGCATCATGCGGTGACCCCTTATTAGGGCCCAAACTTCACAGAAGCCAGTTTTCGGTTTCAACACCTAGACCTTAGAGAACCACTATAAAATTTCTGTGTGCTCTTTGTAATGTTTAACTGAGACTAAACTATAGAGTAAAATGAAAAATAATATTGACAACCTATTCACCACCCTCTAAGTGATTTAGACTACTTACCATTTAACTATCAAGTGATATTAGAGCGATGTTGGTCAAAAAGGACTTAACAGTCTAACCAGATCCTATTAGAGGTAGTCAAATAAAATTTTAAGATGTTTGTTGCAGAGGATCATAAGGAGATGAGCTCTATGAAGTTGCCTATATGCAGAAAGGAGACCTGTGATATATGAAAGCATAGAGTCAGGCTATTTATAGAAGCCTCTGACCCTAGAATTTATATCACAGTTCAGGAGGGTCCTTTTATCCTCCAAAAGGCCTCCACCATTGACCCAAACCTTAGAGTGCCCAAGACCTATACTGAAATGACTAGGGATGAAGTACCATTTTCTACTATGGAAAAAAGAGCAAAAAAATATCATAGTAAGTGATATTGATGATTCCCTTTCCAGAACTTGGTGCATTTTGAGACTGTCAAAGAGATGTGGGAGACACTGATAGTATATATGGAGGGCACTAAAGAAGTTAGGGATGATAAGAAATCCCTACTCAATTACGAGTATGAGGCCTTTAGACAGAACAATAAGGGCAACATAGTTGAGTGCTATGAAATGTTTTTTAGGGTGGTAAAAGAGCTGAGGACCTGTGGAAGGTTCTTCACCAATTATGAGCTGAATGATAAGTTCCTAAGGTCTCTAACCAGAGATTGGGACACAAAGATATGTGCCATCATGGAAGCGTCCAAGCTGCTGAAACTCCTCTCACACATTATTTGGAAATCTACTCTCCTATGAGTTATAGCTATCTTCCAGGAAGGAGGAGGAGATCACCATCAGGTTTCATGCCAAAAAGAGGACAGTGGCTCTCAAGGATGAGAGCTCTAAGAAGAGCAAGGAGAGAATTGTCTCACCCCCAAGAAGACTAGCTAATTCAGAGAGCACTGAGCCCAACATATCTGACAGCAGCATGTTAGATGGGGAGTTTGCTTCCTTTTCAAGACAATTCTAGAAGATGATGAAGAGGAATAAATGGAAGAACAAACCTTCCTCCTCTTCATACTACAAAAAAGATCATAGCTAATATGGGAAGAAATTCTTCAAAGGAGACCGGTATGATTCTAAACATAGTAAACATGTTTCTACTAATATAATATATTATTATTGTAGCAAGCATGGGCATGTCATTGCTGACTGCCCAATAAAAAAGAAAAGAAATAGGTGAGAATAAAAGTGAGAGGAAGCACCACCACCTCAAGGGCAAGAAGGAAAAGACCTTCCTTGCCATGAGTGAGAAGAGTTGGAGTCAAACTGACTCAGCATCTTCTATTTCTGAAGAAGAGGATGAAGCCTACATGAAAGAATTAGTGCCTAACCACCTAGAGGGGGGGTGAATATGTGTAATTCTCTTTTTCTTTAAGGCAGAATATTTGTACTGTTAATTAATCAGAAACAGCTAATCCTACAGCTAACACAGCGCATCATTCACAAAAACATTCAATCACAGAGTGCACACAGTTTTTATAGTGGTTCCCAAAGGTCTGGGTACATCCACTTTCCCCCTTCGCCTATCTAGTAGTGTGCTAGATTCGGCCTAACTTCTTCTCTTCACCTCAGATCTGCAGATCTTATAACTCAGAACCCAATCAAGGTTCCTACAACTCAGAGTGTGTCCACACTCCTACAGCTCAGGCACACAGCCCTACCTCAGCCTTCAATAAGGCCTATAACTCAGAGATACAATCTCCTACAACTTAGGCACATAGCCCTACCTCAGCCTTCAACAAGTCCTACCACTCAGAGATCTAAATCTCCTATAACTCAGCCTTTATAACACAGGCTTACAGCTCAGATCTAGAAAAAATCCTACAAAAAATTGATTTAATAAAGTAGTTTACCACCACCCTGGTAGAGAGAGAAAGGATGGATAGCTTCTTGATCAGTTCTTGGAAGAATCTGATGGCAGAGAACAACCTCTCTTAGCTTTCTTCAAAGCTTCTTAAATCTGAACTCAGTAGGGTTGAACTCCTGTGAAGTTGATCTTCAATCAGCTTCTGACTTGAGATTCAGATCTCAATCTGAATTCTTGGCAGCCTGGTTCAGCAACTGCACTTCAATAGATGTATCTCTCTCACTCCAACCTCTTCTTAGATCTTCTAACGAAAATCTTCTGTATTATTACTTCTATCAGTGGTCTCTATTTGTTATTGTCTATTGAAGGAGAATGCCTTTATATAGACATTCTCTATGGTAACTGGCTGATCCGATTTCTAACAAACTTCTGACAGCTCTGACAGTTGCAGTAGACCAGTTAGAAATGGCAGCTGTCAAGTCATCCAGTCACTTCTTGAACTCTATCTCTGTCAGCAAAATGTCGAGACTGAACTTCATCATGTGTCGACACAAGTAGACTAAGTGTCGACACAAGTGAACTAAGTGTCGACACAAGCCTTGGTGGTGTTGACACATCTCCTTTGTTGTTGATACTTCTTCTCGACCCAGCTTCTGTAGAATGTGTCGACACTGATTCTGTGTGTCGACACAATCACTTCTCTTTAACTTTGTTGAATCTCTGTTGTGTGTCGACACAAGTCCTGTGTGTCGACACAGTTGATGTCAACAAAGTCTTCAGTGTGTCGACACTGCCTCTTGGTGTCGACACAATTGATGTCGACTAAGTATTTTTGTGTGACGACACTGCCTCTTGGTGTCGACGCAGTTGATGTCGACAATGCTTCACTATGTGTCGACACTGCCTCTGCATGTCGACACAGTTTCTTCTAGTGTCGACACAGCCTTTCCAAGTGTCGACACAATTAACTCCAAGTGTCGACACAGCTTTTCTCCAGTGTCGACACAAGCTTTCATAAGTGTCGACACAGCTTCTCCAGGTGTCGACACATGGACTTAGAAATTTTTCTGCATTCCTGCATGTTTCTTAACCTGCACATATAAACTCAAGACACATCAAATACACCTTGATGCATATCATTGAGTAGGGTGAGGCTTCTTCAAATCTGGTACACATTTTCCAATGTACCAAAAATCTCCCCCTATTTAGAGAAGTCATAACCCTTAGTCAATGATATACACCATTCATAACAAATACACATTATGATGTATACAAATATTATATGACAGGGTAACTTCTAAAACAAAACATATATAATATATCATCACAGAATAATAATGCTAACACAATGAGCATCAAACAAAGTTTTGTTTTAACTTTCAAAAGATTCTTTAGCAATAGTTACATAAATTTTAACACAAAAGATTACAAAGTTGTAAACTCAAGTAAATCTATCCTAAGGCTGCTCAGGCTACTTGATGACTATGCCTTTGCCTATTTGGATCTTGGCTTGTACAGGAGCATTAGTATCATCAGCTGGTTTCTTGCCCTTTAGATCTTTCTTCTTAAGCTCTTCAGCCCTTATTCTTTGTCTTTCAAAGTAATGAAAAGGCTTTGGGAAATATTTGCTTGGCTCCTGAGCATTAGGATGTAGCTTCCCAGCTTTATCCTTTCTTCTATATTAAACTATGGCTTCTTGCCTGGCTTCATGCTTTTGTCATTCTTGTTCTGAGTACCATTTGCCCATATCATGGGTCTGGTCCTTTACAGCTTTCCAAGCAGTTAATATAATGTTCCTTGATGTTGGACTCCACTGCTCAAAATCAGGCTTCAACTCTGCATGTTCTCTGAATCTTTTCTTTGACAATAGAGCTTCTTGCTCTTTGTTCAAAACTGCCTCTGGCACTGGTATATCTACTTTCTCAAGGATAATATTTTTATTACCCTCTGGAGGACTGTACATAGACTGTACTTCATGGTGAATCATCTCAAAATCAGCTGGAGGATAAATAACTTGGGCAACTTCAGCTTGAACACCTCCAAAATAAGCAGGATGTATACCAGACTCGGCCACATTGTCATCATCACAGAGGGGTGGATATCCAAGTGTGGCTCTGACTTTGCTATTAGATCCATTTAGGCATGATCAGAGCATCTTTGGCTAATACTCCCTACACTGTATGACTTCTCTGGTCCTGATCCCTAAGTTCATCCTTGTGAAAGGTACTTTGCTCATCAAGAAAATTGAACACCATCTTATAAATGCCTTTAACTTTCGCAGCTGTCCAGAAATGGTCTTTTGAGATTGCTCAATAGCTATTTTGACAGCAGCTAGGCCTTCCTGTAATTGATTATCAAAACTCCCCTTATAAAACTCTGTCTTGGCTTTAGCCTTGTCCTCAGTCTAGGCAGTTGCAACATTCTTCAGTTCTGTAACAATCACATTATGTGATTCTGTCAGATTATCATTCATTCTAATCTGAATCTCTAGAACATATCCTTGCTTGACTGCTATATCATCCACTTGTGTCTTGATCTTTTCTTGATGTGTTGCTAGGAAAACCACAGCATTGCCCCCTTTGTGAATGCAATCTGTCATCTCCTTCTTACTTTGATTCACTTCAAATCTTATTGACTTTATATCCTGAGCCAAGGAGAATTGTAGATCTTATGAGTTTCATCCAGATACTTCTCCATGGCAATCCTTTGCTCATCTAGCTTTACTTGTAATGAGACTAATAAGGAGCTATAATCAGTTGTTGGGGCAGATTGTGGAGTAGCAGTTTGTAATGCTTTCTTGTAGCTTTGGCTTCTCCTTTTGAAGACCATTAGCTTCCTCTTCTTAGCTCTTGTAGCTTCTTCATCCTCTGATGCTGAGAAACTGTCTATATTAACTCTGTCCTTATGACTAGGTGGCAATACCTGTTCAGTTCTTGGTAGATCCCCCAGAGTCCCTTGCTGCTCCTCAGTTCTTGTGTTCTCCCCCAGAGATCCTACTTGCTCCCTCTCAAGGTTAGCTTGCTCCCCCTCAACATCTGCTTTCTCTCCTTCAAATTCAGTTTGCCCTAGATTAGGGAACAATTCTTCAAGAGTGAACTCTTATTGAGTAGGGACTGGAGATACTCTTATCTCTGTAGCATGATCAGTAGCAGATGTATCCTCCATGATAACATCTTGAGCTTGACTGTGTAGTTGAGTTGGCTGGTCAACATCAATCAAGGATTCAGTTAGAATTTCATCCTTATCATGAAGAATTTATTGATTAACCTCATGTATTACCTCAAGTATAGTCTGAGTAGCCATATCACTTTCCAAGTGTATTGGCTCTTCCTCAACATGAGGCTCCCCCTGCACCTGAGCACTATCTGCAATATCTTATGCAGAAGTATCTTGAGCTGTAGATTTCTCAGGAATCTCTTGCCTATCTTCCTCAGGCATATCCTTAGTTAGGACCCTATCCCATCTGGATATAATCCTTATGTCCTGTAACAGCCCAAATTTCTCAAACAGAAAATTTTTGGATGATACGGCCTGGGACACGGGCGTGTCCCATGGAGTGTCAAGCTGGGGTCGACGAGTTGGTCGTGAAGTCGACGAAATTTGGAGTTGACGGTCGTTGAACAGCGGACACGGCCTGTGACACGGGCGTGTCGCAGGGCGTGTCGAGGCTGTGTCGACGATCGGCCTTGGTGTCGACGATTTTTTTCGCTCGACGATGTGTCGAGAGGGGGCACACGGCCCAGGACACGGGCGTGTCCCAGGCCGTGTCGTCGAGTGTCGAGATGTCGAGATCGTTGAGTGTCGAGATGTGGTTGTCGAGTGTTGAGAAGTTGAACACGGCCTGTGACACGGGCGTGTCACAGGGCGTGTCAAATCAGGTCGACGAACTCAGCGCGACGAATTTTGCGCTAGGCCTTGTCTGAGTGCCGTATATTGGCACACGGCCTGGGACACGGGCGTGTCATAGGCCTTGTGAAGTCTCAGGATGTTTTGGGATTATTTTCGCCCAGGCACACGGCCACAGACACGGGCGTGTCTGAAGGCGTGTTGGGTGACACGGTCCATGACACGGGCGTGTCCCAAGGGTGTGTCACTGGTCTGGATAGGTCGGTTGACCACCGCTTGAGGCACACGGCCTTGGAAACGGGCGTGTACAGGCCATGTCAGGTCAAAATCAGTGTTTTTGGCAGAGTCATGGTCGTGCATTCCTTCAGCCTGGATCCAAAGGCTGAAAGGCCTCCAGCTTTCCTTAAGGCCGTGAATGAGAAAGGATTTCTCATAGTGTATTTTGGCCTTCATCTTTCTACAAGCTTAGAGAGAGAAAGAGAGAGGAAGAAGGAGGAGGAGGAAAGGGGGCTGATTGCTGGTGGTGCTGTAGTTTACCGACAAGAGGTCCGAAGCTGGCGTTGCGGAGGAAAAGTTCTTGTGAGCCATTCAAGCTAGCTTTGAGGTCATGGAATCGAAGCGGTCGTCAAGGGTAACGACTTTTCTTCCTAGCCATGTGAAGGCTTCGTTTTGGCATATATTTGTGATTCCCCCACCAAGAGGTGGCTGATTTTGGGAGTCTTTGGGTGGATGCTTGAAATCCCCTTTGTTGGCATATAGATCCGGAAATGGAGTACGGAATAGGCATGCTGTGTGAAGCCCATCTGGACAGGTTGGTCTGGATTGGTGATGTGCATACGAACCGGAGAAGACTCCGTGATAAACGTGTAGTATAAGGCATAAACGGGTTATGCCTGCGAAAAGGAGTAGCAGGAAGTACTGGAGTGGTAGCCCAGGAAAATAGCCATGTTATGTTTTTGGGTCCAACCTGTGAATGAGGCACAGGAAGTACTGGTGTGACCAGGAAAGGCCCTTTGTGATGCTTGATGTCGTAGGGTGTCCACCTGTGAAGCGAGTAACATGAAGTACTGGCATGGTAGCCAGGAAAGACCCCTGACATTTGTGATTGTGCGGTGTCCACCTGTGAAGAGAGTCACAAGAAGTACTGGGAGGCCCAGGAAAGACCCGCTGTTGTGCTAAGGAAATGGGTATCGAGAAATACCCAGGCTTGAATGCCAAGAACAGGATTGGTGAGACCGACCCGCGCCTTTGATATAGCCATGAGTATGCTGTACTCGGAGAAGGCAAGGCGATTTGAGCAACGAGGGGTGGAGGATCCGACCTGCGCTATGTCCGTCCGACGTGAGACCAAAAGGTGCGGTCTGTTGGAGCGCATAGCAAGAGTCTTCGGCCTGCGCGCCATGACACAATGGGGGGCTACGGGCCATCCCGGTGTAGGAAGACTAACTCCGGCTGCATGCCATGGAGTAAATGCTCAAGAGATTTACCGTTGGGTTGTGACCCTGATATGGTGGTGGGCAAGAGCTTTGCCAGAACACCAAGAATGTGCCCTGAGTGCACGGACCATTGGGCCGGGTGGCGAACGGTTGTAATGGCTTGTGTGCGTGAAAGCACATTTTGATGAGATATATTGCCCTACTGTGATATGATATGCCTGCAGGGAAGATTACCGCTGCCCCGAGAAAAGGGGTAGGGTCGTTATAATTTGGTCAGCTGCACGCTGACCGTTGCTTTTGTTTACCACCGTTGGGTGGATTGTCCCTGTACAGGTGCTGGAGAGCCAAGCGGGACGCGTAAAGGCTAATGTTCCTGCTGCTGTTGCTGCTACTGCTGCTAGCCCTCGAAGGCTTTTGTTGATGACTGCTTGTTATATTTTCTCTTGTTGTGGCCGGCCTGCGCGCCAATCTGTTTAGGCCACTGTGTGAAAGCCATGTACGGCCATAAGGCCAACTCTTTTACTTGTTGTAAGACATTCCTATATCGTATAAAATGTGGAGTTTTATATTTGGGAATTCATGAGGAGTTCAGGTTGTAGTCTAGGCTTCCGCTAGAATGCTTTGTGATAGGTGCGATGCGCGACTCTGGTATCATCCTGTACCTTCACCGCCTGTTTTGTGATATATACTGTGGGACCCCGGCCGGACCTTCTAGAATATATCATTTGAACGGATGGGGTTGTTACATGTCCATCCTTCTCATGTGATTTATCTTAGTCCCAGCTGACCGTTCCATCACTTCAGGTATTATTCCAGCTAAATACAAGCTCACAATTCTTTCCAGATTTGGTTTCTTCATACTTTCCTTAATCTTTTCAAAAATAACTCCTCACCAATCTGTGTTTAGTCTATAGATGATTCTGGTCATAAGGCTGAACATATAGGCAGAGATCCTATCATGCCCCCCTGGCTTACAGAGAATCACTTTTCCTACAACTTCAGACAAGAACTTCCCTTGCATATTCATGTCTTTCCTGTTCAAAGCTGAGCCAATCTTCATGGTGGAATCCAGTCCACACCATTGAAGTGCTTCCCTTAGCTTAGATGCAGGTACATCTTCTTCTTCTTGTGTTCTTGGCAGGTGAAGAACTTTTCTTAAACTCTTCTGGGTGAGTTTCACTTTTACTCCATGGACTGTGGATCTAATTTTGAGTCCAGTTTGATCTAGAGTAGTAGCACCAAAGAATTCTAGTGTTTCTTTCTTCCAAATCTTAGTTGGTTCAGAAACTAAGAATTCTAGACCGTTTTCAGCTATTAGGGTTATTACTCCTGTAATTTCTGATTCCGCTCCATCAAATGCGTTCCGAACCAGCTCATATCCTTCATTGACATTATCTTCAAGCTTGGGAGCCATTAGGGTTGAGAGAAATCTTGAATTTAGATGAGAGAATTTGTCGACACAAAGTTTTGGTCTCGAAACTATGGAGAGCGTGTCGACAGACAATGTTGTTGACCTATTTATACCTTTCTAAAAACAAAGGTGAAAAGACACGTCATAATTCTCTTAATGCGTCAACACTGTTGAAAAGTGTCGACACAGACTTCTAATGTCTCGACATAATTGTTGACTTCTATGTGTCGACACTTATACATTTGCGCTCGACGATTAGTCGATACTTCACTCGACGAAAATTGTGTTGATCCTAAGTGTCGACACCACCTCTGCATGTGTCGACACCACTTTTGGATGTGTCGACACTACTTCTCTGAAGTGTCGACACCAATTTTCTAGATGTGTCGACATCATTTCCCTGGAATGTCGACACCACTTCTATGTGTCGACACAGACAACTCCTTGTGTCGACACAATTTTACTTAGCCAATTTTGTGAAACTAATCTATGTTCAACATTCCTAATTCAATTTTAAACTTATTGAATTTAGTTTCATCTAGAGGCTTAGTAAATATATCTGCAATTTGATAATCTATTTTGACAAATTCTAGTGAGATGTCCTCTTTTTCTACATGTTCTCTAAGAAAATGGTATCTAATCTCGATATGCTTAGTCCTACTATGTGAAACATGATTATTAGCAATAGAAATTGCACTTGTAGAATCACAAAACAAAGGTGTTCAACTTACCTTAATACCATAGTCTACTAGCTGGTGCTGAATCCACAACAACTGTGCACAGCAACTTCCTGCTGCAATATATTCAGACTCAGTTGTGGAAATTGTCACACTAGTCTGCTTCTTAATGCTCCAAGACACCAATCTTCCTCCTAGAAATTGATAGGTACCTGTAGTGCTTTTTCTATCTTCTTTGCAACCTGCAAAGTCTGCATCTGAATAGTCTGTCAGTAGAAAATCTCCATTCCTAGGGTACCAAAGGCCTAGATTAGGTGTGCCCTTAAGATATCTCAAAATCCTTTTGACTGCAGTCAGATGAGATTCTTTAGGGCATGATTGGTACCTAGCACAGACACATGTAGCATACATGATATCTGGTCTACTAGCAGTCAGATAAAGGAGGGAGCCAACTATCCCTCTATACAAAGTTTCATCTACATGTTTCCCTGCATCATCTTCGCTTAGAGACACACTTGTCCCCATAGGAGTTCTCATGGTAGTGGATGATTCCATACTATACTTCTTAATTAACTCCAGGGTAAACTTTGACTGGGAAATGGACAAGCCATCTTCAGTCTGTCTTACTTGGAGACCCAAGAAGAACTTAAGTTCTCCCATACTGCTCATTTCAAATTTCCCTTGCATAAGTTTTGCAAACTTTCTGCAAAGGTTACTTTCAGTAGACCCAAATATTATGTCATCAACATATATTTGGACTAGGATAATCTTTCCTTTGGACTCCCTTAGGAATAGAGTCTTATTTATTTTCCCCCTTGAGAATTTGTTCTCAATGAGGAAAGTAGACAGGGTTTCATACCAATCCCTTGGGGCTTGTATCAACCCATACAAAGCTTTCCTAAGTCTATAGACATAAGAAGGATAGAGTGGATCAACAAAACCTGAGGGCTGCTCCACATATACTTTCTCTTTTAGATTTCCATTTAGGAATGCTGATTTTACATCCATTTGAAATACCTTAAAGCCTTAATATGCTGCATAGGCTAGGAACATCCTAATTGCTTCCAGTCTTGCAACTGGGGCAAAGGTTTGATCAAAGTCAATACCCTCTTCCTGTCTGTATCCTTTTGCAACAAATCTTGTTTTGTTCTTCACAATGATCCCATTCTCATCCAGTTTGTTCCTAAAGATCCAATTTGTTCCAATAATGTTGTGGTCTTTTGGTTTAGGAACTAATTTCCAGACCTTGCACCTTCTGAACTGATTCAGCTCCTCTTGCATGGCATCAATCGAATGTGGGTCTAGAACAGCTTCTTCAAATTTCTTGGGTTCCACTTGATATAAGAAGCTAGAGCAAAGAACTATGTTCAGATTCTTGCTCCTTATTTGTACTCCTTGTCTTGGATCACCAATTATCTGATTTGCTGGATGATTCTTTAAGTGTCTAATAACTGGAGGTAGTCTATCTTCATGTTAAATACCTCCAGTCTCTTCATTATGCTGCACCTCTTGGTTTTCATCAGCATTTGGAGAGTCTTGTACTCCCCCTGGACAGCAGCCACCATTTTCCACTTAATGATTTGCAGTTGAATCTTCTGTAATGGTAAGCTTGTCCATTCTCTCATTTATACCTATAGAACTGCAAGCACTACTTGGCAACTCACTGTTAATTAGTCTTGTTTCATCAAAGACAACATGTACAGACTCTTCTACAACTTGAGTAATCAAGTTGTAGACCCTATAAGCCTTACTATTATTGTTGTACCCAACAAATATCCCATCTTGTGATTTGGCAGCAAACTTAGTTAGATAAGACTTTCCATCGTTAAGGACATAACACTTGCAACCAAAGATCCTAAAATAGGATAAGTTTGGTTTTCTACCCTTCATAATCTCATAGGGAGTCTTTTTGTGGCTTTTGGTGATAGTAGCCCTATTGATCACATGACATGCAGTGTTTACTGCCTCAGCCCAGAAATATTCTGGGAGAGAAGTGTCACTCAATAGAGTTCTACCAACCTCAATCAGTGTTCTAATCTTCCTTTCAGCAATACCATTTTGTTGTGGTGTTCTAGGTGAGGAGAATTCTTGAAAAATCCCAAATTCTTCACACAGTCTTGTCATACTCTCAGATTGAAATTCAGTGCCATGGTCACTTCTGATTTTGACAACTGTACTGTCCAGCTCATTCTGAATTTGTTTGACAAAACTATATAAAACACCTGGGGTTTCAGATTTTTGTCTTAGAAAGAACACCCATGAATATCTAGAATAGTCATCTACCACCACAAAAGTGTATACCTTCCTACCTAGACTATGAACTGGCATAGGACCAAATAGATCCATATGCAAGAAGTATAGACACCTCACTGAATCCTTGTTTTCAAGGATATGAAAGGAAGAGTTGGTCTGCTTGCCTTTTTGACAAGCTGAGCATATCCCATCCTTTATACACTTAACTTGAGGACCATTCCTCACTAACTCTTTGCTAAAGAGTTCGCCAATAGTCTTGTAGTTAAGATGGGCCAGCCTCTTGTGCCATTTAACACAATGAGAGGCTCTCTCATCAGCTACAAGGCAAATAGGAGAAACATTGTTCTCACACTCAAAGTTAAGACAGTACACATTTCTATTTCTATATCCTGTCAATATGACCTTTTGATCACTTGATCTTTTGATATGACATCCATTCTTAATAAATGAAATGTCATATCCTAAATCACTCAGCTGACTTATGCTTACAAGGTTGTGTTTCAAACCCTTCACATAGGCCACTTGAGTGATAGTAATCTGGTTATTAGAAATGTTACCAAATCCTTTGATGATTCCTTTTTCAGAACCACCAAAGGTTACCTTAGGCCCATTCATGATAGGTGAGTAGTCCTTCAGCAACCCCCTTGTTCCAGTCATGTTCCTGGAACATCCACTGTCCAAGTACCATATAGGGGCATGACAACTTGGACTCACCTGCAATAAAGATTACCTAACCTTAGAACCCAAATGAGTTTTGGGTTCTTGGTTCATGTTAGCCTGAAATTTAACAAATCTGCCTGCAGCTTTTCTAACAGGCAGACTGCTATTCTCCTTGACACTGGAATTGTGCCAACAGTCTAAGGCAAAGTGATCTATATTGTCATAGCACCAGCACTCAAACTTATTATACCTTTGTTTAGGTATGACCTTAGCTGAATTATTTATAGCAAGTCTCTTGTTTTGTACTGCGGCTTTGCCGTTTTTATTGAACTTAGCAGTCCATGCAGTTCTCTTAAACCCTAATCCAGCCTTACCCTTTTGTGACACAAAGTCATCTATTTAGGGTAATACAGATTTTGGCTTAGAAAACTAGCCACAATCTCCTTTTCTTTCTGAAGTTTAATCTCCAGATTTTTAATCTGATCATTCTTGAATGTGACTGTGCCCATTTGAATAACAGTTATGTTTTTCAATCTGGCAATCTCATTCAACTTTTGATCCAGCATCTTCTCTGAATCAGATGCAGCCATCTTAAGATCTGTAATTTCCTTAGCCAGAGTTTTGGCCAGGTTTTTGCTTTTCTTTAGTGCCTGCAACAAGTCCCTATATTCATCTATCAGTTGATGAATATCACCTTCAGACTTAGACCCATCCACATCACTTGATGCAGATGTTGCTGACTCTGACCCAGCACTACAATCTGAATTTCTAGAAAAACATTGTACCTTAATAGGACAAGGCTGATCCTGACATTTGTCTTCTTATGACACAGCCATCAGTCCCTTGCACTGATGGTCTTCTTGTTCATAGATAGAGTTCAGCACTTGCAGAAACTCATCTTCTTTATCTGCTGCATATAGACCAATGTAAACCTCAGCTTCAGATTCTGACTCTGAAGATGATTGGTCTGTCAAGCTCTTCTCCTTCTTAGCAACAAAGGATTTCTCCTTCTTGCTCTGGTGTTGAATCTTCTTTTTATCAGCAGACTCTTTTCTTTTGTCTACACACTCAGCCACAACATGTCCAGGCCTATTACAGCAGTAGCAAACTATCTTTGATATTGTAGATTTGCTTGGCTTAGACCTGCTCCTGTCCTTCCTGGATGACTTCCTCTTTTGATAATAGTCATCATTAGGCTGAGATGTGGAAGGCTTAGACGTCCACTGCTTCTTCTTCAGGAATCTCTGAAACTGCCTTGTGAAGGCAGCAATGTTTACATCTGAGTCACTGCTGTCTGAACTTTGGTTGTCTGAATTATCTGAATCAGTTTCAGCAACTATGTTAGGAGGTGATGGAGACATCCTCCTATTTTTCGTAGTGGCTTCAAACTTGAAGGCCACAGACTTTTCTCTATGCACCCCTTTTGCACTTTTCTCTTCCTCTTTCCTAGCCATCAGCTGCATCTCATATGATAGCAATTTTCCAAACAAAGTTGGAGGAGAGATATCTGCAAGTTTGGCCACTTCTCTAATGGCACAAATCTTAGTGTCCTAATTCTTTGTCAAGGATCTTAGGAATTTATCATTCAGTTCATAGGTACTGAAGATTCTTCCATAGGACATCAACTCATTTACTATTCTATATAACTTTTTCTAACACTCAGTTATACTATCAGACTTTCCTTGTCTGAAACTCGCATATTCCTGGTTCAGCATAGAATTTCTATCTTGTTTGACTTCTTCAGAACCGTCCATGTAGACTATCAAAGTATCCCACATTTCCTTGGAGGTCTTGCAGTGAATCAAATTTTGAAAGGTTGAATCATCTATGGCACTTACTATGATATTCTGGGCTCTTTTATCCATAGTTGCCAGGATGATCTCATCCTTAGTCATCTCTGAAAAATCCTTGGGAATTCTTTTGTTTGCATCTAGAACTGATAACTTCATTCGAATATAAGGACCTTCCTTTACTGTAATGTAGATCCTTGGATCAGAAGCCTCCATAAACAGCCTAGCCCTTTCTTTCCATATTCCAAATATCTCCTTCCTGCATATGGGTAATTTCATAGAACCTAGTTCCTTATGATTTTCTCCTGAACCCATTTTCTTGATCTTAAATCTGCCATATGGATCTAACTCAGACTGTTAAGTCCTTCTTTGAGGAACCTCGTTCTGATACCACTTGAAAGAATTAGTGCCTAACTACCTAGAGGGGGGGGGGGGGTGAATAGGTGTAATTCTCTTTTTATTTAAGGCAGAATATTTGTACTGTTAATTAATCAGAAACTACTAATTCTACAGCTAACACAACACAACATTCACAGAAACATTCAATCACAGAGTGCACACAGTTTTTATAGTGGTTCCCCAAGGTCTGGGTACATCCACTTTCCCCCTTCGCCTATCTAGCAGTGTGCTAGATTCGGCCTAACTTCTTCTCTTCACCTCAGATCTGCAGATCTTATAGCTCAGAACCCAATCAAGGTTCCTATAACTCAGAGTGTGTCCACACTCCTAGAGCTCAGGCACACAGCCCTACCTCAGCCTTCAACAAGGCCTACAACTCAGATATATAATCTCCTACAACGCAGGCACACAGCCCTACCTCAGCCTTCAACAAGGCCTACCACTTAGAGATATAAATCTCCTACAACTCAGCCTTTATAACAAAGGCTTACAGCTCAGATCTACAAAAGATCCTACAGAAAATTGATTTAACAAAGTAGTTTACCACCACCCTGGTAGAGAGAGAAAGGATGGATGGCTTATTGATCAGTTCTTGGAAGAATCTGATGGCAGAGAACAACCTCTCTTAGCTTTCTTCAAAGCTTCTTGAATCTGAACTCAGTATGGTTGAACTCCTGTGAAGTTGATCTTCAATCAGCTTCTGACTTGAGATTCAGATCTCAATCTGAATCTTTCTTGGCAGCCTAGTTCAGCAACTGCACTTGAATAGATGGAGCTCTATCTCTCCAACTTTTTCTTAGATCTTCTAACGAAAATCTTCTGTATTATTACTTCTATCAGTGGTTCTCTATTCGTTATTGTCTGTTGAAGGAGAATGTCTTTATATAGACATTCTCCATGGTAACCGGCTGATCCGGTTTCTAACAAACTTCTGATAGCTCTGAAAGTTGCAGTAGACCGGTTAGAAATGGCAGCTGTCAAGTCATCCAGTCACTTCTTGAACTCTATCTCTGTCAGCAAAATGTCGAGACTGAACTTCATCATGTGTCGACACAAGTAGACTAAGTGTCGATACAAGCCTTGGTGGTGTCAACACATCTCCTTTGTTGTTGATACTTCTTCTCGACACAACTTCTGTAGAATGTGTCGACACTGATTTTGTGTGTCGACACAATCACTTCTCTTTAACTTTGTTGAATCTCTGGTGTGTGTCGACTTCAGTCCTGTGTGTCGACACAGTTGATGTCGACATAGTCTTCAGTGTGTCGACACTGCCTCTTGGTGTCGACACAATTGATGTCGACTAAGTATTCCTGTGTGTCGACACTGCCTCTTGGTGTCGACACAGAGAATGTCGACAATGCTTCACTATGTGTCGACACTGCCTCTGCATGTCGACAAAGTTTCTAATAGTGTCGACACAGCCTTTCCAAGTGTCGACACAATTAACTCCAAGTGTCGACACAGCTTTTCTCCAGTGTCGACACAAGCTTTCATAAGTGTTGACACAGCTTCTCCAGGTGTCGACACATGGACTTAGAAATTTTTCTACATTCCTGCATGTTTCTTAACCTGCACATATAAACTCAAAACACATCAAATACACCTTGATGCATAACATTGAGTGTGGTGAGGCTTCTTCAAATATGGTACACATTTTCCAATGTACCCAACACTACATTAGGATGTTTACTGCTGCTGAAGGAGATAAGGACTATCAAGCTATAAGGATTGGGATCAAGTCCCCTCTATAACTTTCAGATAGTGATAATTGTTAAATTTTCTCAACGTGGTCAGCAAGATAGCCCAAACGCCAAATTAATATCTTCGGCACTACCCAGTTCGCACGTTGAACCAGCGGAAACCAAGGAATAGAGGTAAATCCCAACAAACAATGGAGGCACAAGCAGGTCTATTAACATTCACTTCTTTACAATTCGAGGCATACACAGCGAGACATGATTTTGCTAGTATAACAGCTATAAACAGAAAGCACCAAAAAACAAGCCGGGCGGACAGCACCGGAGTCCGCCGAGACCGCGAGGTTGCCGAGACCGCTGAGCTCGCCCAAGCTATGCTGCAATCCGCCGAATAGACACGGAGTCCGCCGAAGCCGCGAGGCCGCGCGGATACACCGTTATTCGCCTCCTACTGAACCTGAACTGAGGAACACCCCTACCCGCCTAAAGCCGGCGGACAGGTTATTGAAGCTGGCAAAGATGAAACAGAACTGACAAGCCGCAGAGCGACCTCCTACTGAGTCCGCAGAGACCGCACACTTCCAAGCACTTGACTGAAGTCACAACCAAACTCCTGGCTCCTTGAAGCTATCCGCGCGACCTGCACACAGCAAACCGTCAGCCTGAAACAATCCGCGCGGACTGACAAACACAGACCGCAGCTCCTTGCACACCCCAACTTACTGTTCACTCAAGTTACTTAGGTTACTGTAGATGTGTCAGGGGGGTCCTATTTATAGGCAGGGTGAGGAGTGTGGTCACCGCCCAAGAGATAGCGACAACGCCCCAGCCCGCGCGATAGCAAACCTCCGTCCGCTAAGTCCGCAAGGACTTAGCCGGATACCAAGGAAAACCGCCAGGAGCTAGGCACCATTGACGAACCCTCTCCAGTCCGCCCAAGCTATGCGGACAAGGCATCAGCCCGCAAAGATCCAACCACTGCAGGACAGCAACTCCCTTCAATGGCAGTCCGCACCAACCCGAGGCAGTCCGCAAGACTCACACCTCAATCCGCCACAAGTCCACGACCAAAGGCAGACAATAATAGTCCGCCCGGTCACAGTGGACTTGGCGGATACAGCGGACACCATGGACTTGACACAAGGTGTGACCAAGTCCAAAACCATCAAGGGCAAATGCGAGCATGGCGGACACAAACTCCCGTCCGCCAAACACCCTAGCACAGACCGCCATCAGTCCGCAGGCTCCTCGCACTCCTGTCCAACGCAGCAGCCTCCTCCCGGACTGCAAACACCAGTCCGCCAACTGGTCTCCACAGCAGAGCACCTGCTGTAATCACCAGAACTTGACAAGGCCTCAGCCAAGCTCTAAGCCCAGTCCGCAACAGCTAATACCGCGGAAACATCAGTCCGCAAGCTTCCCGCGGACATGAGCCAACACGCCTATCAGCACAAGCTTGCACCCGCGGCCACTGAGCAATGCACCAGTCCGCAAGCCTTCATCTGCTCAGGCCGCTCCTTGGCAAAGCCAATCAACAACACCCTATCCGCAGACACCAGGCCGCATAGTCCGCGGACTCCATGCAACAACCCGCTCAGAAGACAACCGAATTCTCACTAGACCTTCCACCAGGCCGCACATCACAGTCCGCCCAGTCCGCCTAGTCCGCCAATGCTGTCCGCCCCAGGCCGCCCGGCCTGTCCCGTCACCCACTTCCACTTCACAAATTTCAACACTCCCCCTTGAAGTGGAAATTGGTGACCAAGCCCAGCAAGCTGCGCAAGCGTTCAAAAGGCCCCTTCGACAGTGGCTTCGTGAAGATGTCAGCAAGATTATCTTCACTCCGAACATGCCCGACCAGCAGAGACCCCTCCAACACCTTCTCCCTGATGAAGTGGTGATCAATCTCTATATGCTTGGTCCGGGCGTGACACACTGGATTGTTGACCAGTTTGAGAGCACTCTCATTGTCACCCCGGAGTAAAGTAGGCCCTTGCACTTCTTCATGAACATCCTCTATAAGCCTCCTCAACCAAACGGCTTCCCGAGCAGCCAAGGCCGAAGCCTTATACTCCGCCTCCGTGGTTGAAACCGACACCGAGTCCTGCTTCTTGCTACACTACGAGATGCTAGCTGAACCACAAGTGAACACATAACCTGAAGTAGACCTTCGATCATCTGAATCACCGCCATAGTCAGAATCCGTGTACCCGAGCAACGCAAACTCCTCGTCCCTTCTATAGAGGAGTCCCATATCAGAAGAAGCCTTGACATACTTCAGAATTCCCTTTGCCGCCACTAGATGAGATTGCCTTGGTTCAGCCATATACCGACTTACTCGGACAACACATAAGCTATATCCGGCCTTGTAATCGTCAGATAAATCAAGCTCCCAACAAGAGCCCTGAACACCAAGGGATCATGAAGAACCCTTCCCTCATCCCGTCGAAGTTTCAGCCCAGATTCCAGTGGAGTAGAGCACTTCTTCCCTTCGCCCATGCCAAACCGCTTCACAATACGATCAGCATACCCTTTCTGGCAAATGAGAACCCCGCACTCCTTCTTCTCCACTTCCAGACCGAGAAAGTGATGCAACTCTACCAAGTCTTTCATCTCGAAGTGTAAAGCAAGCTCAGCCCTGAGCCTTGCTACTTCCTCCTCCGAATTCCCTGTGATGATCATGTCATCCACATACAGTAGGACCAAGACCCGTAGCTCTCCCTTCTTCTTGACGAACAAGCTTGAATCCGAGTTAGAAGCAAGGTATCCACAGAATTGCAAGTATTCTGCAATCTTCCCATACCACGCTCTAGGAGCTTGCTTCAACCCATAGAGAGCCTTCCTGAGTTTGCAGACATAGTCCGGATGCTTTTCAGAGACAAAACCAAGCGGCTGATCCATGAAGATATCCTTATCAATCTCTCCGTAAAGAAAGACATTCTTCACATCGAGTTGCCACAACCTCCATCCCTTGCTAGCAGCCAAGGCGATCACCACTCTTACAGAAGTCATCTTCGCAACTGGACTGAATGTCTCCTCATAGTCTTCTCCATACTGCTATGAGAATCCTCTAGCGACCAGGCGAGCCTTGAACCGATCAATGCTCCCATCAGCCTTCTTCTTCAACTTATACACCCACTTGCAAGTAACCGGAGTAATGCCATCAACCTTGGGCATAAGGTCCCAGGTTTCATTCTTCTTCAGAGCATCAATCTCTTCCTTCATGGCACCTTCCCACTACTTCACTCCAGTGGCCTCGTTGAAGTTTGCAGGCTCTCGCTCATCCAGAGGACCTGCAAAGAAGCAGGAGACAAAGCTCACTGCATTCCCATCACAGTACCGAGCTGGTGGCTTAACCACCCTCTTCGATCTCCGAAGACACGGCTCCTTGCTCACGGCTTCCGTTGCTTCTTCAGGCTCCACTCCTACCTGGGGCAAGCATTGAGCAGTGCTCCCCCTGCTTCCTGAGCCAGAAGGCTCAGCCTCGGAGTTCGAAGCAACAGGAGCTGCTGGTGAAACAGCAAGCTCCTCTTCCAAGCCATCAGCATCCTCCACCGGTGCTTCATCAACCTTGCTACTTCCGGTTAGCTCCACCGAGCCACCTCCATATGACGTCAGCTCGTCAAAGGCAACGTCTCTTGACACCACGGACTTCTTCGTCACAGGGTTCATGCATTTCCATCCCTTCTTCCGCTCATCATAGCCAACAAAGACAAGTTTCCTTGCCTTCGCATCCAGCTTTGTCCGTGAAGCATCCAGGACATGCACGTAGCAAGTTGAACCGAACACCCGAAGGTTTCCTACACTCGGCTTCTCCTTCAGCAACAACTCAATAGGAGTCTTCATGTTGATAGGGCTGAGTGGCATCCGGTTGATAACATAAGCAGCACAAGACATTCCCTACGCCCAAAAGGACCTTGGGATATCTTTCGCATGAAGCCAGCATTTGCAGGTTTCCGTCAGATGACGGATCTTCCGCTCCGCTACCCCATTTTATTGTGGAGTGTGAGCACAAGTAAGCTCTCGTTGGATCCCGTGCTTCCTGCAGAAGTTAGAAAACTCGGAGGAAACAATTTCACCCCCGTTATCAGTTCTAAGCTTCTTAACCCGCAAGCCAAGCTGGCCTTCTACCAACTCCTTGAACTCCACGAACAAACGGAAGGCTTCCGACTTCTCCTTTAAGAAGTATACCCAAGTATACCTTGAGTAGTCATCAACCAAGACAAGCATGTATCTGCTTCCACCAAGGCTGGCAGTAACCGTCGGTCCCATCAGGTCGCCATGAATACACTCCAATGGTTTCTTGCTCCTTGTTTGTGATTTATCAAACGGAAGGCGATGTGCCTTACCGTATTGACAGCCCGCACAAACATGCCCATCACCAAAGGAGGACAACTTCGGCAACCCCCTCACCAGACTTCTACTAGCCATCGCCTTCAGCTTGTCCATGCCAACATGCCCCAGCCTCTCATGCCAGATAGCAGCACTGTCATTGGCCCTCATCTTATCAACATAAGCATTGGTGGAAAGAACAAACAAGTTCTTCACCCTCCTCCCAACATGAGCAACATCAGCCTTCACCGCTGATACGTTGCGAAGGAACCTCACGTCTGTTGGCCCAAACAGAACGTGATACCCAGCGTCCACCGCATTGGTCACCGAGAAGAGGTTCTTCTTCATGCCCGACACGTGATACACACTCCTTAACGTGAGTGGCCCCTGATCACTACCCAAAGACACGACCCCCTCCTTCTCTACTGCATAAATAATATTATCAGCAGTGATAATAGCTTCATTACCTGAGTACGCCTGCATGGAGGTGAACTTTGATTTGTCTCCGGTGAGGTGATGACCACACCCAGAGTCCACGATCCACTCGCTGTTGAAGTCCTCAGGAGACAAGGCCCGAACACAAGTGCCCGTCATAAAAGCTCCGCCCCATCCTGCTTCTTCACTTCTCGAGCAAGCTTCCTCCTTTCCAACAGCATGCCCAGGCTGCAGTTTGACCTTGCAGTCCCGCTTGAAGTGCCCCTGCTGATGACACCGGTAGCACTTCAGATTCTTCTTCCAGTCCTTAGGAGCATTGCTCCTCTCCGGCGGATATGAAGTTGAAGTCTCCTTCTCACCAGCGGCCTGCACCTTCTTCTTCTTCTTCCCTTCCCATCCTTTCTTCTTGCCTGAGAAGAGAGCTTCACTGTCTTCCTGATTCAGATTCACTCCAGCCATCTGCCTTGCTAAGCTCTCCTGCGAGGCAAGCTGATTCTCCAGCTCCAGCAATGACGGCTGAGTAGCCCACCCTTGAACAGATGTTACAAAGGCCACATACTCATTCCGCAAGCCGCGGATAATGTGCCTTTTCATCTTTGCCTCAGAGATAGGCTCATCAGGATCCAGTGCCGACAACTCAGCACACAAGCTCTTCATCTTTAAGAAGTACTTGGAGATGGAAAGGTCTCCCTGAGTTGCCCTGGCCAACTCATTCTCCAGGAACTGAAGCCGCGCCACATTCTTCCTATTGAACAACTCATCAATGGTTGTCCAAATATCAGCAGCCGACTCACACCCTACGATGTGATCAAATAGTTCCGGAGACACGACTCTCTTCAGAATGAACTCCGCCTTAGCATTTGTTCTTCTCCAGAGCCTAACCTGCTCAACAGTACCGAACGCAGCAGTAACTTCCTGTCTGTCGTCACCACCGACGACTTCCCACAGCTCCTCGCCAAGAAGATAACTCTTCATGCACGACTTCCACTTCTTGAAGTTAGTCGGCGTTAAGAGTTCAATGCCCAGACCTCTTGCAAAACTCCCTTCCATTGCAACACCTGTTGGCAACCTTCAGAAGCTCCGAGCAACAACGCAGGTTGATCACCACTCAATCACTGAGTAACAACACTGGCTGACTTCCGCTCACGCAACTGAACCTCAGAAACCTCCCTCTGATACCATGTTAAATTTTCTCAACGTGGTCAGCAAGATAGCCCAAACGCCAAATTAATATCTTCGGCACTACCCAGTTCGCACGTTGAACCAGCGGAAACCAAGGAATAGAGGTAAATCCCAACAAACAATGGAGGCACAAGCAGGTCTATTAACATTCACTTCTTTACAATTCGAGGCATATATAGCGAGACATGATTTCGCTAGTATAACAGCTGTAAATAGAAAGCACCAAAAAACAAGCCGGGCGGACAGCACCGGAGTCCGCCGAGACCGCGAGGTCGCCGAGGTCGCCGAGACCGCTGAGCTCGCCCAAGCTATGCTGCAATCCGCCGAATAGACACGGAGTGCTTCGAAGCCGCGAGGCCGCGCGGACACACCGTTATTCGCCTCCTGCTGAACCTGAACTGAGGAACACCCCTACCCGCCTAAAGCCGGCGGACAGGTTATTGAAGCTGGCAAAGATGAAACAGAACTGACAAGCCGCAGAGCGACCTCCTGCTGAGTCTGCAGAGACCGCACACTTCCAAGCACTTGACCGAAGTCACAGCCAAACTCCTGGCTCCTTGAACCTATCCGCGCGACCTGCACACAGCAAACCGTCAGCCTGAAACAATCCGCGCGGACTGACAAACACAGACCGCAGCTCCTTGCACACCCCAACTTACTGTTCACTCAAGTTACTTAGGTTACTGTAGATGTGCCAGGGGGGTCCTATTTATAGGCAGGGTGAGGAGTGTGGTCACCGCCCAAGAGATAGCGACACCGCCCCAGCCCGCGCGATAGCAAACCTCCGTCCGCTGAGTCCGCAAGGACATAGCCGGATACCAAGGAAAACCGCCAGGAGCTAGGCACCATTGACGAACCCTCTCCAGTCCGCCCAAGCTATGCAGACAAGGAATCAGCCCGCAAAGATCCAACCACTGCAGGACAGCAACTCCCTTCAATGGCAGTCCGCACCAACCCGAGGCAGTCCGCAAGACTCAAACCTCAATCCGCCACAAGTCCACGACCAAAGGCAGACAGTAACAGTCCGCCCGGTCACAACGGACTTGGCGGATACGGCAGACACCATGGACTTGACACAAGGTGTGACCAAGTCCAAAACCATCAAGGGCAAATGCGAGCATGGCGGACACAAACTCCCGTCCGCCAAACACCCTAGCACAGACCGCCATCAGTCCGCAAGCTCCTCGCACTCTTGTCCAACGCAGCAGCCTCCTCCCAGACTCCAAACACCAGTCCGCCAACCGGTCTCCACAGCAGAGCACCTGCTGTAATCACCAGAACTTGACAAGGCCTCAGCCAAGATCTAAGCCCAGTCCGCAACAGCCAATACCGCGGACACATCAGTCCGTAAGCTTCCCGCGGACATGAGCCAACACGCCTATCAGCACAAGCTTGCACCCGCGGCCACTGAGCAATGCACCAGTCCACAAGCCTTCATCCGCTCAGGCCGCTCCTTGGCAAAGCCAATCAGCAACACCCTATCTGCAGACACCAGGCCGCATAGTCCGCAGACTCCATGCAACAACCCGCTCAGAAGACAACCGGCTTCTCACTAGACCTTCCACCAGGCCGCACATCACAGTCCGCCCAGTCCGCCAATGCTGGCCTCCCCAGGCCGCCCGGCCTGTCTCGTCACCCACTTCCACTTCACAAATTTCAACAATAATGAGGTGGATGAAGAAGTCAATGGCTGTTGTGGACACATGGCCATGATAGAGGGATAATCCAGCCAGGATCAGCCTGATCCTGATGAGGTATTGATTTGTTCAATCTCCTCTGAATCTAATTACGAAACAAGTAATAATTCTGAAGCACCTTCATCTTATGATAAATGTTTCTCATAATTAGAGGAAGATGTCAATCTATTGATTGACAAGTATGGTTTGATCATGGAAGCTCTGAAGAAGAGCAAGTTGCTTGTTAAAAGACAAGCCAAGGAGATTGCTACCTCAAGAAAAGATATCTCCTTGCACACTGAGTCAGCCTCACAGTTGAATCAAATGATCAAGGACATATACCAACTTAAGACAATCACTATTATCCAAGTGACAACCATAAATAGTAAATTTTTTAATTAAATATTTGGAAGACAAGCTCCTCAAAAAGAGGATGTTAGTGGCTCAATACTCCAAAACCAAATCAGTATTGCCAATCATTAATGAAAGTCTATAGTTTTCAAGGGCAGCTAAACATCTAGAGGTGGGGGTGGGTGAATAGTTTTTTGGCCTATTTTGAAATTTCCTTCTTTTATGTGAGTTAGTTACTTTTAGCATTCAAGACACACCACAAAAGCACACACATAATTTATAGTGGTTCCCCAGATTATGCGTACGTACACTACCCCTTGAACCTTTCTAATAGCTTGTTAGACAAGGCACTTCTCCAAATCTCGGCTCCAAAGAGCTTACAACACAGATCTCACAGAATCTCTCAGTCTCCTGCAAGACTTACCTCAGGCATAAGGCCGTACTTCAAAGCACACTGCTCCTACAGCTCAGTGATCAGCAAATCACCTACCTTATACTAAATCAATAGTCCTACACTCAAGCTAGGAGGATAGCCCTACACTTAGAGAGTAAAAATCTCCTACAGCTTAGATCTAAACTAGGTCCTACCTCAGGCCAAAGGCCCTACAACTCAGATCCACACAAGGATCCTACCTCAAGCATACTGTCCCAACAAATCAGATCCACACAAGGATCCTACCTCAGGACAAAGGCCCTACCTCCGACAAAACTGCATTATCTCAGATCCAAAACAAGATCCTACCTCATCCTTTATAAAATAGGCCTACACTCAGATCTGTTAAAATCCTATAGAAAATGAAAGTGTTTTGTTGTTGATTATTTGACTCCAGAGAAGTTCTCTGAGTCAACTACTTCTTGAACTGAGATGGCTTAACATGAACTTTTTTCAGCAACAAGAATATTGATCTTCAATAAGCTGCTTATGATGGAAGTAATTCAGAGACAAGGTCTATGAACTTGCTATTGAAAAAAAGATTTGGTAGTTCTATATGATCTTCAATCAGCTAACCTTGACTGCAAAAATTTGAAGGCTTTGCTTAGTCTTCTTTCTCAGAAAGCTTTTCTGAACTTGTTGTAGCTAGTGATAATTACTACAGCTAACTATGTGAAATTTTAGTCCAGCGGGTTTGAACTTCAGCTTCAAGCTCAACAACAATGATGAGGGAGAAGATGATGAAGTTTTGCCTCTTTTCGAAATGATAAACCATAAAAGTTGTCTTTTTATCCGCCAAACTTATCCCTTTTATCTTCCACCGTCCAATGACTATTTGACCCATGGGCCCCACTTTAGTTGACAGCTGCAATTTATCTTTATCTACAAAAGTCATACTATAGACTTGCGGCTCCATTTATCGTATACTGTAGCTTTCTCGCAACATTTTGAAACTTTGCTAACTTATGCTGACGTCTGCATCCGTGGACTTAACCAAATTCTCAATTTCATCTCAGGCGTTGAGTGCATTAAGTGAATGATGTTCACTCAACACTAAAACCCTTAGTTTATTACTCTGCACTTCCAACATTGAGTGCATTGAGTGAATATCCTTCACTCAATGCTTTTGTGCTTAAATAATCTTTCTGTTTATTAGGCATTGAGTACATTGAGTGAGCCTCCATCACTCCATGCCTACTTGACTTAGCCAAATTTGTCCTGCTGTCGTTGAGTGTGTTGAGTGAATAGCCTTCACTCAATGCTTTTGGACTTGACCAATTTCTTTTGCACTGACAGACGTTGAGTGCATTGAGTGACAATTCATCACTCAATGCCCCTGGACTTAGCTTCTTCTCTGAACGCCCGCCTTCTTGCAGTGGCGTTGAGTGAAATGGCTTCACTCAACACTTCCATACTTAGTCACAACTTTCTTTATGAATGCGTTGAGTGAGTCTTCATCACTCAACGCTTCTGCCTTATCCTACCTTTTTGATGAGGCGTTGAGTGAACTGGCTTCACTCAATGCTTCTGTACTTAGCCGCAGCTTCTTGATGATCTTGCATTGAGTGAGCTGTCCTCACTCAATGCATCTAAACATAGATAGAATATTCTGTCTATCTTTCCTTAAGCTTTGGCTGATCATTGAACTGTCGACATCTTCTACTTTGAGCGTTGAGTGAGCTGCCCTCACTCAATGCTTCTGGACTTAGCTAGAATTCTTTGATAGAATCTTCAAATGCTAGAGCTTGACTCAATGCTTCTATTCAGGTGTTGAGTGAGCTGTCCTCACTCAACGATTCTAGAATTAATCAATCTTTCTGCTTGCCAATGTTGAGGCTTTGACACACTCAGCTTTACTCGACGCCTCTTGTTATATGGCATTGAGTGAACTTCCTTCACTCAACGCCTATGGACTTAGCCGCAAAAATGCTTTGCAAACTACTGGGCTTTTACTGTCCACACCTTACTCAGCACTTTTTGGCATCTAGCGTTGAGTAAACTGACTTCACTCAACACTTGTGGACTTATATGATTTTTAGTCTTTCCAGCATCCTTCCTTGGAATCTTGCATTGAGTGAATTGGCTTCACTCAATACTTATGGATTTAGATAGATTTCTATCTCTCCACCTTTCTACCTTATGACCACCTGTCACAACTACTTAGACAACCTATCTAAACGTGTTCCAAGGAACATCCTGCACATGATGAGCTTGAACAACATCAAATACAACTATTCTCTTATTGTTGATGGCGATGCCTCTTCAAATCATTTCTAAGGAACATTGAGGGCAATATTCACAGCAATCTCCCCCTATTTGAATAAGACAGAACACCCAATAATACTAAGAAGCATTTATACATGAAGTATATAAATTGAGAGGCAGCAGTACGCTTTCTCATACCACTTGAAAATTTGAAGTAGCTTTCAGCACACCTCACTACTTAACACTCAAGTGCAAAACTTTCCTTAAACTACTTGAGGGTGGAAACATAATATGCAATGGCTCAACATTGCTCTCTTCATATTACTTGAATATTTCCAAGTAACATGCACTTACTTAACATGACCTGGTCATGTCAAGTATTGCTTCTACATCTCCTCCTGGGTCTATATTGCCCGCCATATCCCATTTTCTAGCAAGTACTGCTCTACTCATTATGCTCTACTCCTCCCACTTTAGGGATTTGGGTATTGCCTACCTCTTCCCCTTTCTGGCTTCCTCAATAAGAAACAGTTTCCTAATGAGGGAGATGATAGGATCAACAGAGAAATTAACTCTTGATCCTAGCCAACATCTTGTGTTGACGCCACTTAAGAAATTATCCTAGTTCTCAAACTGCTTGACAAGATGTCATACCTCTTGTGTCGATACCACTGAGACAACACATCACTGTAGCCATTTGACTCTTTAGTAGCAGTAGTGACTGCATAGCTGCAGCCATCCACTAGGGTTGATCTCCCCCTCAGACTATGCATAGTTCTAAGAACCACTACAGCTGCTAGCTGCCACTTAGCAGGAAGATGAACTTGTTCCTGCAACTTCTGGATTTGCTTCCCCTCAACATGAGCATATTATCTTCTCTTTACTGGACACTTTAGTCCATCTTAGTCTTGATACCACTTGATATCACTTTGGAGAGTTGTCTACCAATAAGAAGGGTGAGTTTTAGAACAGAAATATTTCATGGAGCAACTAAAGTTATACCAAGTTCAACATACCCAACTCAAACATGAAGGTGTTGAACTTGACTTCATCTAGTAGCTTAGTAAAGATATCAGACACTTTCTTGCCTATGGGGACAAACTCAAGACATATATCTTCTTTTTCCACATGCTCCTTAATAAAATGATATCTACTCTCAATATGATTAGTCCTGCTATGAGCAACATGATTCCTAGTAATTGAGATTGCACTAGTAGAATCATAGAACATGGGGGTTCTACTTATATGAAGGTTATAGACCTGGAGCTGTTGCTGGATCCATATTAAATGTACACAACAACAACCT
Organism: Platanthera guangdongensis; assembly: GCA_039583875.1. Classification (NCBI taxonomy): domain Eukaryota; kingdom Viridiplantae; phylum Streptophyta; class Magnoliopsida; order Asparagales; family Orchidaceae; genus Platanthera; species Platanthera guangdongensis. The sequence goes on along the minus strand of CM077162.1, from coordinate 143,785,863 downwards.
GCTGAAATATAATCAGATTCAACTATTGAGATTGCAATACTGGTCTGCTTCTTGCTTCTCCAAGACAATAGTCTTCCTCTCAAGAACTAACAGGTGCCTGAAGTGCTTTTCCTATTCTCTTTGCAGCCTGCAAAATCTGTATCTGAATAGTCTGTTAGTTCACAATCCTTATGTCTAGGTTACCAAAGGCCAAGATCAGGTGTGTCCTTAAGATACCTCAAAATCCTCTTTGTAGTAGAGTAGTGATATTATTTAGGCCAACATCTTTTTGTGTATGTTTGGGTGACACGGTCTGGGACACGAGCGTGTCCCAGGGTGTCTCGTGCTCGGGTGCAGCTTTTGGGTTGCGTGGTCGACGAAATTCGGTCGACGGGTGTTTTTTTGGTAGGAACACGGCCTGTGACACGGGCATGTCACAGGGCGTGTCCCCTTCGGTTCGTCGAGCTGTGCTCGACATTCGTCGAGCAGCGTTTGGGTGAGTTCACGCCACCTAACACGAGCATGCTAGATATGACACGGGCGTGTCATAGGCGTGGCTCCTTCTGGTCGGCGATCTGCGCTCGACGATTGTCAAGCGATAGATAATTTGGTACACGGCTTGTGACATGGGTGTGTCACAGGGTGTGACCCCTATTTCAGCATGCTGAGCTCGACGATCGTCAAGTGGGTAGGTGAGTGAGTACATGCCCCGTGACACGGGCGTATCACGGGCGTGTCTAAGGCGGGTTCCGTAATTTTTTCTCCTGAGTGCTTCCTTTTATGCCGTGAGTTGTTTTTCCTCCTCATTTCTACGTTCCCGATTCTGGAGAAGCTTCCAGTGAAAGGTTTTGGGAGGAGGTGGTGTTGGGTTTTGGCCGGCGATTGTGGGAGGGTTAGAGTTCGACGTTTCTCGTGCGATAGCGGATTTGGCTTGCTCTCGTCTAGATCTTCCCATCCATGTAAGTCATTCTTAATCTAGGGCTGATTCTAGGAGTTAAATTTTTTTGTTGATTTCTTCTCGTCTTCTCTAAATCTTTTCTTTTGACCCGTATGTGGCCGATCCTGCCGCCAAAGCCAGTTTTTGTGTTGCAATCGCTGCATCTTGGTGGGAAGGCAAGTGGCTTCTTGCCCTTGCCAATTTGACACCCTTTTTTTACCTAGTTACTTTGCTGTTTATTGTTCTTTAAATTCAGCCATGTTCGATTTAGGTTGTCTAGGAATTTTGGCTAGTCTCTTTTTTTTTATTCGCGGTTTGGTGTCCAGTGGGTAGCTAGAGGTAGGGTATGGCTGCGTTTAGTTGTAGTTTAAGTATAGTTGCGGTAGCCCCGAGTAGATAGGATAGACGGGAGAGTTGGAATTAAATTTCCAACTCTCTGTTTCCACGCGTTGAGAGAGTTTAGGCTGCGGTTTTAACTAAAATTTACGCTTATCCTAAGTAGAAAGCGTGGACAGCGTTGAGTGAGCCGAGTTCACTCAACGCCGTCATCCAGCGTAGGTTTTGCGGCTAAGTATTTTGGAGTCAAGTGAGTGGAGCTTACTCAACGCCGAGTCGAGTGGGCTTGACATTTCTGCCTTGGGTTCGTGTGTTTCCTTAGGATTGCTAGTGTGACTTTTCCCTGGGGGGGGGGTGTTGGGTGTTCGGCTAGTTTTTACATGCCGACTCTTGGGTTGTGGCAGGTGGTGGAGTTTTGGTGCCTTTAGAGGGGTGGTTTTATATGGAGAGCTGTGTCCACCTCCTTTTGCCCCGGCTTGGGTTGGTGTGTGGGACCCTAGAGCTGCCACTGTTTGACCCCTTAGCCCTTTTTGGATCTGGTTTTGGTTATGTACTCAGATCCATGTTTTGACCCCTGCCATTAAACCACAGGTTAGGACTGTTAGTTCCTTTCCTATCTATGGCTATTTCTTTTTGGCATATATGTATATGTCTTGTTGCTATTGAAGGCTCTTTTGTAGGGCATGTTGCTTTTATTACTCACACTTGGTGTGCTTTTGCTGTTCTTCAGACAGTGTTCTTTTCTTACTGTCATGTCCTTTCTTTTACTGATAGTATTTTGTTGCCAGGTTGACAAACCCTTCTTATTTGATCATAAATCTAATGCTCTATTTACCTTTTTGATTATTTTCTTGCTGAGGTGTTCTTTTCTTGAATGTCTCAGGTCCAGGTTGTAGCCAGTTGAGCGGCTAGTTCCTTTGGAGGGGCTTGCTTGTGGCCTCTTGGGTAACTGAGATAGCTGATCCTCGATTTTTGTGAGGTAGTTCTTTTCCTTTTTGTATAGACATGCATACTCACCAGTGGGTTTGTGTCAGGTTGTTGACGCCTACTAGTGGCTTACTTGTGATGCCGGGTATGAACTAAAACTGCTATTTTTTGCCTATTTATGGTTGTTTACTTGCTTCTGGGGATGTTTTATGCTAGCTTGCATGTTATATATTTTTAAACCCTAAAAGCATTATTATATGTATCTCATGCATGTCATATTTATAAAACTAAGACACTACTTTTCCTTTAGCGTAAAGACTACATTTTTATATACTATACTAACCTTAGAGTCGTGCATACCATGAGTCATCCCTCGGGGACACTTATGCTCATTTAGGATGTCAACTCAACTCAACCAAAGTATTTTCCACTGTGTATAAATATACTTTTAATTGTGGACTAGCTTGTCCACTGTGCCGAGGGAGACGACCATTATGTATAACTTGTTTTCTTTCATATTAAACTATGATTTTCCTTAAAATCTAAGGTCTGGAGTTTTGCCTGAACATGTGCAGTTATCCCCTGCACGGCGTGGCGTCACGGCACGTATTTTCTCTTGCTCTGATACGATGTAATCGTCGAGAAAATGCGGGTTGTGACAGTTGGTATCAGAGGGAGGTTGCTTGGCAAATGGTCGGGCAACCTTTCCCTTGTTTGCATTAGTAGTTTAGCAGCATACCATACACACACCGATATGTCATCAACACGTCTTGGCTAAAGCACGAACACTACACTCATGAGCATGAAGAAGTATACAGGGCATATTATATAGTATGGGATGCATAATATGTGTTTGTATATGGATCCACCATAGGAGGCAACATGTGAGGGTTATGTAGTATGGGATGCATAACCTCACCACATGAATGCGGCTAGCACGTTTTCTTTTTTTGTTGCATGGAAATGTTATGTAGTATGGGATGCATAACATTTTCATATGTATGTCGCCCATGGCATGCATTAAGGCCTTTTTTAGAATGCATAGCACATCATGCATAACATAACATTTCATAAGCACAATGTGCCAAGCTAAAGATTTACATGATGACATATGTACACGCATGGTTTTGAGTCAAAAAGAATACAAATACATGCATTCATGGTTTAGGCACATGAGTTAGTATGATGGTGGTGAACCATCTTAGATTAAGCATAACATCATCATGCTAAAAACAAATCCCAGAGCAAGTTTAGCAGTTGAAGTTCATATTTAAGTGTGTTTGTCTGTACCAGGTAGTTTTGTTCTAGCTGTTAGGCTAGGTTTTGTCTAAATCTTGTGTGATTATAGGATGGCGAGATGTCCTGCGATGAGATCGACTCCCCAATCAGAGGGTGAGTCATCAGGAGCGCAGAGCGAGGTGTTGATAGAAAGCCTGCGGCAGAGTAATGAGGCCTTATCGAGGCAGGTAGTGGATATGCAGGCTCAGATTCAGTCTCTTGTAGCAGTGGTGGCGGGACAGACTCCGATACTTCAGGACCCCGCTGAGGGGGTCGCTGTTCCTGCCCCTCCTGCTCCTCCCGTGCCTTCGGTTGTGGTGCCCCCGAAGATGGCGTTCATATCCCAGTTTCAGCGGCTTAGGCCCCCAACTTATAATGGGCAAGCAGATTTCATGATTTTGGATGACTGGATGATTTCCATTGAAGAGATGTTATCGTACACTGGGATTGCGGACGATCAGAGAGTGATGCTCGCTGCCTACCAGCTCAAGGGCTTAGCAAAGAGTTGGTGACTGAGGGAGAAAGAGAGCTTGGTGGCAGGATGCACTTGGGAGTCATTTAAGGTGATGTTGTTAAGTAAGTTTCTGCCTTCAGTCGAGCAGGACCGACTAATGAATGACTTCCTTCATTTCAAGGGCTTAGCAGAGAGTGATGCTTGCTGCCTTCAGTCGAGATTGAGTTTAGCAAGTTGAGTCAGGTTTCTCCTGGTCTGGTGAGTGTTGAAGCAGATCGAGTTAAACAGTTCCTGGGTGGATTAAGAAGCGACATTCAGCAGTTAGTGAATGCCTACGGAGCTGTCAGTTATGCCAGCGTGGTTGAAGCTGCCTTGAAGGTCGAGTCCATTGAGAATGCCAAGAATAGAGGCCAGCAGATGAGGAAGGATAAGCAGAAGTTCGGTGGAGGGAAGATCCCCTAAGAGCTTGATGTTGTCTCGCGAAAGAAGAACAAAGAGGGTTGCAGCTTCTATGGTCGTTCAGGCCACCCCTTTGAGAGGTGTTTCAAAATGTTGGGAGCGCAGAGGAAGGAATAAGTGCATGCGATTCAGGGTGCTCCCAGAGGAGACTTGTTGTGTGCCTTGTGTGGAAGGAAGGGGCATGATGTTGCCATGTGCTGGTTAAAAGATAGAGTCTGTTTTCAGTGTGGGCAGAAGGGTCATGTTAAGACAAGGTGCCCACAGATCCAACCTATTCTGCAGCCAGTTCCCCTCCAGGCTTTGCCACCGCCTCAGAAAATGGATAAAGTAAAGGGGAAGCTGAATGTGCTTTCGGCAGATGAAGCACAGACTTCGACCCAGGTTATCTCAGGTTAGACTTCTCCCCAGCCGTTTTGTCATGTTCCCTTTTTGGTTGTAATTTTCGTTTTAGCGTTTGTTGCCTTAGATGCTTGCGCAATTTGTAGGATGATTTATGGTAAAGAACCGCTGGGCGCGCGTTCTCTTCGACTCCGACGCTACCCACTCGTTTGTGGCTAGAGCCTTCGTGGAGCGGTTCTGTTTGGGCCTAGATCGTGTTGGTGGTGCCTTTTGCGTTAAGTTCCCCTCCGGTGACTCTGTGGTTTCAGACCTGGGTGTCCATGATTGTTCGATTTTGATGGGGGATTTTCTAGCAAAGGCAGATCTGAAGGTGATTGACCTGGAGGACTTCGATGTTATCTTGGGCATGGACTGGTTGTCCAGGTACGATACAGTTGTCCAGTGCAAGGGTAAGCGCTTTGACTTCGTCAAAGACAACGGTCAGCCCGGGAGCGTTTATGGGTATTCTCTCCAGGAGTCTCTAGTCATTTTTGCGGTACGTGCTCGGAAGTTGCTTGATTATGGTTGTTTTGCCTGTGTGGTCTCTCTGGTAGGGACAGTTGTTACTGTGCCGCGTTTGGAGGAGATTTCTGTGGTGTGTGACTTCTCTGATGTGTTTCCTGACGATCTTCCCAGTCCTCCACCCGATCGAGATGTCGAGATTATTATAGATTTGGAGCCAGACACGCGTCCTATTGCGAAGGCGCCGCACCGGATGGCCCCGCGAGAGCTGGAAGAGTTGCGAATCCAGCTGGATGAGGTGTTGGCAAAAGGTTTCATCAGACCGAGTTCGTCTCCTTGGGGTGCGCTTGTTCTGTTTGTAAAGAAGAAAGACGGGTCGATGAGGCTATGCATCGACTATAGAGAGCTGAAGAAGGTTACTATTAAGAATAGGTACCCTCTACCTCGGATTGATGATTTATTTGACCAACTGCGTGGTAGTGCCGTGTTTTCCAAGATTTACCTTCGTTCGGTCTATCACCGGTTGAGGATTCGGGAGTTAGATGTTCCGCGGACGGCGTTCCGCTCTCGTCATGGGCATTTTGAGTTTTTGGTTGTCATTTGGTTTGACTAATGCGCCCTCAGCTTTTATGGATTTGATGAACAGAGTTTTCAAGGATTTTCTAGATAAGTTTGTGATTGTCTTTATAGACGATGTTTTGGTGTACTCTAAAGATGCGGAGGAGCATGATTGACATTTGTGACTGGTCTTGGCGACTCTGAGAGACCATAAGCTATACGCCAAGCTGAGCAAGTGCGATTTTTGGTTGCCTCAAGTTTCTTTTCTGGGCCACGTGGTTAATAAGGAGGGAATATCGGTCGACCCAGAAAAGATCGCTGTTGTTATGGAATGGGCAAGACCTGTTACTCCCAGAGAGATCAGAAGCTTCTTGGGCTTGGCTGGCTATTATAGAAGATTTGTAGAGGGATTCTCTACCTTGTCTGCGCCGTTGACCAAGTTGACGCAGAAGAATGTAGCCTTCATATGGGATGGCAAGTGTGAGGAGGCGTTTGAGGAACTAAAAAGAAGGTTATGTTCAGCTCCAATTTTGTCTTTGCCTACTGAAGGTAGTGAGTATGATATATATGTGGATGTGTTACATGTCGGACTGGGCTGCGTATTGATGCATGGTGGGAAGGTGATTGCGTATGGGTCGAGGAAACTAAAGACTCACGAGAGGAACTACCCTACGCATGACCTGGAGTTTGCAGCTGTGATCTATGCGCTGAAATTGTGGAGGCATTTGCTGTACGGCACGCAGTGCAAGATTTCTACTGATCACAAGAGTTTAAAGTATGTATTCACCAAGAAGGAATTGAATCTGCTCCAGCGGCGATGGTTGGAGTATGTGGCCGACTATGATGTTGAAATCAGTACCATCCGGGCAAAGCTAATGTGGTGGCTGACGCCCTGAGTCGGAAGTTAGGGAAGATTTTCAATCTCTCCGCCGAGCGTCTAGGGGAAGAGTTCATTTTGATGGGCATTTCTGTGGGAAGCTGCGATTCACAGAGTAATTTGGTAGTGGCAGAACCTTCGTTGATTGTGCTTACGAGACTGCATCAGAAGGATGATCCCGATCTTCTGTATTTGTATCTTCGAGCTGAAAAAGGTGAATTACCAGATTTCTCTATAGATGATGTGGGTACCTTGAAGTACCGCGACAAGTTTTGCATCCCCGCTGTTGGAGATATCCGGGATATGGTGTGCAGGGAAGCCCATGGATCTAGTGTTGCCTACCATCCATGGTCTACCAAGATGTATCATGATTTAAAGCAGATTGTCTGGTGGTATGGGATGAAGGGAGACATAGCCAGGTTTGTTTCTGAGTGCCACACTTGCAAGCGTATGAAAGCTGACCATGGAAGGCTTGGTGGCAAGCTGACTCCCTTGGAGATTTTGACTTGGAAGTGGGAGAGTATCTCGATGGATTTCATTACAGGCTTACCGAGATCTCCTAAGGGGCATGATTCAGTTTGGGTGATCGTAGATAGATTGACGAAGTGTGCTCACTTCGTACCATTTAAGATCGACTATCCGATGAGGAAGATAGTCGAGCTGTATTTGGATGAGCTTATCAGATTGCATGGTGTACACTTAAGCATCATAACGGATCGAGACTCCAGGTTCACGTCTCATTTTTGGAAGAGCCTCCAAGAGGGGTTAGGTACAAATTTGAGGTATTCCATAGCTTATCATCCGCAGACCAATGGTCAGACGGAGCGAGTAAATCAGATTGTGGAAGATATGATTTGATGCTATATTCTGGACCACGAAGGAGCATGGGATGAGCGCTTGCGGCTTATGGAATTTGCGTATAACAACAGTTATCAAGAAAGCTTGCAAATGGCTCCTTTTGAAGCTTTGTATGGGAGGCGCTGTAGGACTCCCTTGTTTTGGGCTGAGGTTGGCGAGAGACCTTTGTTGGGTCCAGAAGCGCTCGAGGAGATGGAAACTGTTGTGAAGCTTATTCAGGAAAAGTTTCGGATAGCTCAGGAGAGATATGAGAAGAACGCCAACCGGCGTAGATCGGACTTGGAATTTATTGTGGGGGACTCGGTGTTCTTAAAGGTTTCTTTTAGGGGGAGTGGTTGTAACGCCCTCAGTTTTTCTGTGTTTTGTTTAATTTTTGATTTGGCGTTACGATGACGCATTTTCGGACTTTCGCCGTTGTAGAGCGTGGTCTTAGCTCTTTAGGTTCCTTGTGTAGCCTGGTTGTAGCCTATTAGCAAGATTCCCCAGCTAGCCGGAGTCCATTTTGGTGACTCGGTTGGGCCTCTTAGGGAATGCTTGTGTTTTGGCTTCGAGAGGTGTTAGCCTGAGTGTGTGATCGTCGGATGCTGTTTTCGACCTCGCCGTTATTTTCGTAGCTTGGGTGTTTAGCTACGGTGCGAGTTTTGGTCGAAGTCCGAGATCGTTTGCTTTCTTGTCGTCTCAACATTTTTTATGTTAGCTGTAATGTTTGTTGTGTTGTGCATGGCCTGGTGTGGCCGGGCTTGGTAGGCTCGTGCCTTGTTTCTTTTTTTAGCTAAGGAGTTTAGCTGATTTTTTTGTGTATGTTTGGGTGACACGGCCTGGGACACAGGCGTATCCCAGGGCGTGTCATGCTCGGGTGGAGCTTTTGGGTTGCATGGTCGACGAAATTCGGTCAACGGGTGTTTTTTTGGTAGGAAAACGGCCTGTGACACGGGTGTGTCACAGGGTGTGTCCCCTTCGGTTCGTCGAGCTGCGCTCGACGTTCGTCGAGCTGCGCTCGACGTTCGTCGAGCTGCGCTCGACGTTCGTCGAGCTGCGCTCGACGTTCGTCGAGCTGCGCTCGACGTTCGTCGAGCTGCGCTCGACGTTCGTCGAGCTGCGCTCGACGTTCGTCGAGCTGCGCTCGACGTTCGTCGAGCTGCGCTCGACGTTCGTCGAGCTGCGCTCGACGTTCATCGAGCGGCATTTGGGTGAGTTCACGCCACCTAACACGAGCGTGCTGGATATGACACGGGCGTGTCATAGGTGTGGCTCCTTCTGATCGGCGATCTGCGCTCGACGATTGTCGAGTGATAGATAAGTTGGTACATGGCCTGTGACATGGGCATGTCACAGGGCGTGACCCCTGTTTCGGCGTGCTGAGCTCGACGATCATCGAGTGGGTAGGTGAGTGAGTACACGCCCCGTGACACGGGCGTGTCGGACCGGACACGGGCGTGTCATGGGCGAGTCTGGGGCGTGTTCCGTATTTTTTTCTCCTGAGTGCTTCCTTTTATGTCGTGAGTTATTTTTCCTCCTCATTTCTTCGTTGCCGATTCTAGAGAAGCTTCCAGCTGAATGTTTTCGGAGGAGGTGGTGTTGGGTTTTGGTCTGCGATTGCGGGAGGGTTAGAGCTCGATTTTTCTCGTGCGATAGCGGATTTGGCTTGCTCTCGTCTAGATCTTCCCTTCCATGTAAGTCATTCTTGATCTTGGGCTGATTCTAGGAGTTAAAAGTTTTTGTTGGTTTCTTTTCTTCTTCTCTAAATCTTTGCTTTTGACCCGTAGGTGGCCGATCCTGCCGCCAAAGCCAGTTTTCGTGTTGCAATCGCTGCATCTTGGTGGTAAGGCAAGTGGCTCCTTGACCTTTCCAATTTGAACCCCCCCCCCCTTTTTTACCCAGTTACTTTGTTGTATATTGTTCTTAAAATTCAGCCATGTTCTATTTAGGTTGTCTAGGAATTTTGGCTAGTCTCTTTTTTTTTATTTATTCGCGGTTTGGTGTCCAGTGGGTAGATAGAGGTAGGGTATGGCTGCGTTTAGTTGTAGTTTAAGTATAGTTGCGGTAGCCCCGAGTATATAGGATAGACGTGAGAGTTGGAATTAAATTTCCAACTCTCTGTTTCCACGCGTTGAGAGAGTTTAGGCCGCGGTTTTAACTAAAATTTATGTTTATCCTAAGTAGAAAGCGTGGACAGCGTTGAGTGAGACGAGTTCACTCAACGCCGTCATCTAGCGTAGGTTTTGCGGCAAAGTATTTTGGATTCAAGAGAGTGGAGCTTACTCAACGCTGCGTCGAGTGGGCTCGACGTTTCTGCCTTGGGTTCGTGTGTTTCCTTCGGTTTGTTAGTGTGACTTTTCCCTAAGGGGGGGGGGTGTTGGGTGTTCGGCTAGTTTTTGCATGCCGACTCTTGGGTTGTGGCAGGTGGTGGAGTTTTGGTGCCTCTGGAGGGGTGGTTTTATGTGGAGAGTTGTGGCCACCGCCTTTTCCCCCGGCTTGGGTTGGTGTGTGGGACCCTAGAGCTGCCATTGTTTGATCCCTTAGCCCTTTTTGGATCTGGTTTTGGTTATGTACTCAGATCCATGTTTTGACCCCTGCCATTAACCCATAAGTTAGGACTGTTAGTTCCTTTCCTATCTATGGCTATTTCTTTTGGCATATATATATATGTCTTGTTGCTGTTGCAGGCTCTTTTGTAGGGTATGTTGCTTTTATTACTCACACTTAGTGTGCTTTTGCTGTTCTTCAGACAGTGTTCTTTTCTTAATGTCATGTCCTTTCTTTTACTGATAGCATTTTGTTGCCGGGTTGGTAAACCCTTCTTATTTGCTCATAAATCTAATGCTCTATTTACTTTTTTGATTATTTTCTTGCTGAGGTGTTCTTTTCTTGAATGCCTCAGGTTCAGGTTGTAGCCAGTTGAGCGGCTAGTTCCTTTACAGGGGCTTGCTTGTGGCCTCTTGGGTAGCTGAGATAGCTGATCCTCGATTTTTGTGAGGTATTTCTTTTGCTTTCTGTATAGACATGCATACTCACCAGTGGGTTCATGTCAGGTTGTTGACGCCTACTGGTGGCTTACTTGTGATGCTGGGTATGAACTAAAACTGCTATTTTTTGCCTATTTGTGGTTGTTTACTTGCTTATGGGGATATTTTATGCTAGGTTGCATGTTAGATATTTTTAAACCCTAAAAGCGTTACTATATGTATCTCATGCATGTCATATTTATAAAACTAAGACACTACTTTTCCTTTAGCGTAAAGACTACATTTTTATATACTATACTAACCTTAGAGTCGTGCATACCATGAGTCGTCCCTCGGGGAAACTTATGCTCATTTAGGATGTCAACTCAACTTAACCAAAGTATTTTCTGCTGTGTATAAATATACTTTTAATTGTGGACTAGCTGGTCCACTGTGCCGAGGGATACGACCATTATGTATAACTGGTTTTCTTTCATATTAAACTATGATTTTCCTTAAAATCTAAGGTCTGTAGTTTTGCCTGAATGTGCGCAGTTATCCCCTGCACGGTGTGGCATCACGTCACATATTTTCTCCTGCTCTGATACGATATAATCGTCGAGAAAATACGAGTTGTGACAGAGTGAGGAAGATCACTTCAGGCATCTTCATTTGGTTTTGGAGACGCTAAGGAGGAATCAATTGTACGCCAAGTTCTCGAAGTGCGAGTTTTGGTTGTCCTCAGCGGCATTCCTCGGTCATATAGTGAGTGGGGAAGGTATTGTAGTGGATCCGACGAAGATTGTTGCGATACGAGAGTGGTCTGAGCGTTCTACGGTAGCGGAAGTCTGAAGCTTTCTGGGGCTTGCCGGCTACTGTAGGTGCTTCGTAGAGAACTTCTCGCGGATAGCGTTACCTCTCACTACTTTGATGAGGAAAGAGCAGAAGTTCGTTTGGACGCCGGAGTGCTCGCGAGCTTTTGAGGTGTTGAAATGTCGGTTGACCACGGCGCCTGTGTTGAGTTCGCCGAGTGGGACCGAAGGTTATGAGATTTATAACAATGCTTCGGGCAGTGGTTTGGGTTGTGTGTTGTTACAGCATGGAAGCGTTATAGAATATGGCTCGAGACAGCTGAAGGTGCACGAGAGGAACTATCCGGTCCATGACTTGGAGTTAGCGGTCGTGATTTTTGCCTTGAAGCTGTGGAGACATTATTTGTACGGTGTGAAGATTGATATCTACACCGATCACAAGAGCCTGAAATATTTGATTGATCAAAAAGATCTGAACATGCGGCAGCGTAGATGGATGGAGTTCCTGGGGGACTATACATTCAAGATCCACTATGTGCCTGGTAAAGGCAATGCGGTTGCGGACGCGTTGAGTCGTCGGGCCCCAGCTCAAGCCAATTGGATATCAGTGCATGATGAGCGGTTGGTTCGGGAGTTGGAGGCGTTGGAGATTTCTTGCATGGATAGGAAGTCAAGTGCTGAAGCACTATTGAATTGGACTGAAGTTCAATATGACCTGGCTGATCGGATTCGGCAGGCTTTGGATATGGATGTCCACATGAAGCAACTTATGATAGAGTCTCTGGATGGGTCAAATCCCCAATTCGTTGTGGAGGACGGATTACTTTGGAAAGACGGTCATCTGTGCATCCCAAATATGGGCAATTTGCGTGTGGAATCGTTGTACAAGTCGCATCATACCAAGTACTCAATTCACCCGGGGAGAACTAAGATGTACCGCGATGTTAAGAAATTGTTCTGGTGGCCAGGACTGAAAAAGGATGTGGCGCTCTACTTGGCGAAGTGCCAAACGTGCGCCTTGGTGAAGGCGGAATGCCAAAAGCCGGCAGGATTCTTGAAATCTTGGCCTATTCCAGAGTGGAAGTTCGACGACATCACTATGGACTTTGTGCACGGGTTGCCAAGGTCGCAGAAGGGGAAGGATGCTATTTGGGTGGTCGTAGATCGTCTAACGAGGTGTCGCACTTCATTCCGCATAGGAAGGATGATCCCGTGGAGAAACTGACGAAGTTATATGTGGATAACATAGTGCGTCTTCACAGTGTACCCCGCAGCATCGTGAGTGACCGTGATGGGTGGTTCATGTCAAATGATTGGAGGCTAGTGCAGCAGATGTTGGGAACAAAGCTGAGTTTTAGCACAGCCTTTCATCGGCAAACGGATGGGTAGACCGAGAGGGTCAATAGGACAATGGAATACATGCTCTGCATATGTGTCCTGGACTTTGGAAAGCAATGGGAAGACCACCTATACTTGGTGGAATTCGCTTACAATAATAGCTACCAGGCGTGCATTCAAATGGCGCCCTTCAAGGCCCTTTATGGTAGAAAATGTACCACGCCGTCGTCCTTGTTGGAAACGGGTGAATCAAAGTTGTATAAGCGATTAGAGGTGGAGGATGCTACTTCTTTGGTGAGAACCATTCGGGAGAGGTTGCTAATCGCTCAGGACCGCCAGGCTAAGTACTATAATGTCAAGCACAGGAATGTGGAGTTCGCTGTTGGCGATTAGGTGTACTTGAAGATCAAGCTGTTCAAGGGTGTCTCGTGGGTGCGGCGCTTGAAGAAGCTAAGATCGAGGTACCTTGGACTGTTTGAGGTTCTAGAGCGGATTGGTGAAGCAGCGTACCAGTTGAAGATGTCTGTGGAGCTTAGTGGTTTACATGATGTATTCCATATATCGGTGCTACGGAAGGTGGTGCAAGAGCCTACGCAAGTGATCGCGGTCAATCAAGTGCCGGTTGATAGTTGGTTGATGACGAAGGTCGAGCCCGTATGTATTGAAGACTCGAAAGTCAAGCGGCTACACAATAAAGAGATCAGAATGGTCAAGGTCCATTGGGACAATTTCGGTCGAGAAGAGCTCTCTTGGGAGCGAGAGCAGACTATGGTTGACGAGTACCTGGAGTTGTTCCGCTCAGGTGCAAATTTTAGTTTTGTACTTATCTTTCCTTTATGTAATTTCGTGGACGAAATTCTTTTAAGAAGGAGAGAACTGTAACGCCCCAAAACTCAAAAGAGCGACGGGAGGCATTTTGTACCAAATTTGGTATTTTACCAGGGCGTGTCGGGGCATTTGACGATCTGGCAGCGATATGCGTCCGACGATCGGCCAGCGATCTCCGTTCGATGATCTGGCAGCGATCTCCGTTCGACGATCGACCAGCGATCTCCATTCGACGATCTGGCAGCGATCTGCATTCGACGATCTGGCAGCGGTCGACGATCTTGCTTCGACGATCAGGCCAACGGTCGACGATCTTGGGTCGAAAATCACCGAGCACGCGGCTGGTTGCCACGGGCATGTCGGTACCCGTGTCCTTGGCGGGTTGTGGTGCGTTTGACGCGGAGTGTTCGACACTGAGGTTTGTGAACCGTGAGGTGTTCGGCCCAGTCTTTCCAGGTTAGACTCGGATCACAGCCGTGCTTTTCTTTATGTGGGATCCAACGGCTGGTGGTCATTCCGATTGGGTTATACACGAGTGTAGGGTTTAAAAACCCTTATCTTCTATCGCTGGTTCTCTGTCTAGGTTTTAGAGAGAGGGGAGAGCAACGAGAAAGAAGAACGCTAGATCCGGCCATTGGAGGAGTTTTAGAGCTCCAAATCGCGAGCCGACTTCGGATCTACGAAGGCAAGGAGATTGCGGTGTTTTTCATCCGCATAGATTTCTATGGCGCCAAGGAAGAACACTAGTGTAATGATTCTCTACTTGAGCATGTGAAGCTCTTCTTTTCCCTTGCATAGGAAGCCCGCTCTCGCGAGTTTCAAGTGAGTTTGAGGCGTTCCTTCAGGTAGATATGTAAAGTCCCCGTTGTGTAGAGTCCGTATTCGAAAACGGACATAGGCATGATGCGTGAATCCTATCCGGACAAGTCAGTCTGGATTGGTGATGTTGCATTGCATAAATGGCCGGAGAAGACTCCGTGCGTTGTTGGTTTTCGGGTTTTCTATGCGGTAGATTGCAACAGGGAGCCGTGGGGATTAACCCCAAGGTGCACCCGGAAATCTGGGCGGATGCGTGATCCTGCCAACATGATGGCCTGGGAGCCAACTTGAACATAACTTTGTTATGTGAAGTGTGTGATGGAAACGGGACTCGGGAGAAGTTTGACCCGCGTATATGGCTTGTATTGTCATTGCGATGTGAGCACGGGTTAGATGGAACCGTACCCGTTCTATGTCATTCGGTTAGAGTCGTTGGCATAGATGAGGGTCTTCGGCGGTCTATGGCTTAAATTGACGTGACCCATGCCGGGAAGACAAAATGCTCATAGTTTGGCCGTCAAAGTGGCGATGGTGAGACCGTGGTGTCTATGGCTTAAAATGACGTGACATTAGCCGGTTTACCGAGAATGTGCCCTGAGTGCACGGGGCGTGTGGCCGTGCTTGCCAACGCCTGTGATGAAATGTCTATCTATACTGCTAAATTATGCTAACAAAGTGCAGGGAAGGAGCATCACCGCCTCGAGTTGGGGGCGGGTGATGTAGGTTACGGTGTTTGACGCTATAACGACACAAGGAGTAACAAGTACGCCTCTCTATTTCCACTATTACGCTCACACAATAACTAAACGCAGCACACCCACGAACAACATTATCAACTATCGCTAACGTATGGTAGCCACGCCGATTAAAGATCGAACAATCGACTAGAGGCTGATGTTCTCTCAAGCTAAAAGGACCAATCTTGGGTCCGACCGAGCGATGGTTGTACCAAAAGAGATCTACCGAAAGGTTTGGTTCGGAAATGGTAGATCTCCCCCAACAAAACGCAGCACACCCACAAACGCGTAGGTTACGATGTTTGACGACGCTATAACAGCACAGGGAGTAACACGTAAGCCTCTCTATTTCCACTATTACGCTCACACAATAACTAAACGCAGCACACCCAGGAACAACGTTATCAACTATCGCTAACGTACGGTAGCCACGCTGATTAAAGATCGAACAAACGACTAGAGGTCGATGTTCTCTCAAGCTAAAAGGACCAATCTTGGGTCCGACCGAGCGATGGTTGTACCAAAAGAGATCTACCGAAAGGTTCGGTTCGGAAATGGTAGATCTCCGCCAACAAAACGAAAGCGAGGCTCGCCAACCTCTCGGAAAATTAAACAATTAGAAAGAACAACACATGCGATCGGAAAGATAAGCCACGAACGAAAAAACAATTCCAAAGTAACACAAAGGTATTCCACCAATTGAAAATCTAAAGAGATAGGAATCACACAAGAGGTAGAAGATCTCATTACCCAACCAGAATAGATGATTCCGGTTCACTTTCAAGGATCCTTCTTCCACGACTCCGCCGGAGTGTCGCCAGATGGGGAGAAACTTGTCCGCTTCCTTTGCTTCACACCGGGATGGAGGAAAAACCAGAAAGGGAGAAAAACACCTTTGATCTTGGTCGATTTCACTATGAAAAAGGGGCTGATTTGGGGGCTCTTGATGGAGGTCGGGTTTTGGATAATGGAGAGGATGGTGGTTCGGTTTGGGGTGTGGAAGTGAGGGTCGGCTTGAGAGTGGTGGCTGAATCTTGGGAGGTGGAGTTGAGGGGAAACCGAGGGGAGCAAAGGAGGAAAGGGGAGGAGGGAAGAGGAGGGAGGTCGAGCAAGAGGATGGGAGAGGAAGGGCGGTCGGCAGCCAAGAGGAAGGGAGGAAGAGGGGGGCCGAATTTTGCCTAAGAGGGAAAAGAGAGATGAGGGGGAAATTCAAATTTTGAATTCAAGTTTTAATTTTTTCATTCTCTAAGTAAAACCATGAAAGTCCATGCCTATATATAGGCTTTACAAAATACATAGGCTATGTGCAGCCCACTAAATAAAAATAAATCAACACCTAAAATACTTAAACATTACATGATGAAAATAAAAATGCAAATAGAAATAAACTAAATAATATTTAAAAGCCTTCATCTCATGTAGCTTAACATCATGTAGTCATCATCTTCAACATGTAGGAGAACGTCGTCGTCGTCGCGGTCATCATCTTCAACTTTAACACGTTGGGGGTTACCGCCATCGCCGTCGTCGTCGTCATCATCTTTAACTTTAACTTGGGGGTTGCCGCCATCACCGTCATCGTCATCATCTTCAACTTTAACACATTGGGGGTTGCCGCCATCAATCCTCCCCCGCTCAAAATAACTCATCAACGATGAGTTGGCATGGCGGTGCTGGCGCCGAAGAACATCATCCAAAAGAACCATTGTCGAGTCCGGAATCCAAGGGTCACCGGAGACCGGGCGAGCACACCATCGTATCACATAACGCTGAATACCACTGCTTGGAGAGGAGAGCAAAACACCAAATGTGAACCTCTCTAGCAAAAAGATTGTCCTGGGGAAACTGGGAAAAGCATTAGGCAAATAAAGAGGAAAAATTTCTTCATCAACAGTCAACATACCTCCGTTGGAGACCAATGGAGAGAACGATCCAAGAACAAGCTCACCCCCCAACCCAAATGAAAATATAGTGGCACCAAACGTAGAGTTAGATATTTCAAAAGGTGGAAAAACACAATGCGTGAAAGTGGAAACATTTAAACTAGGGGAATTACCCCATTCAGTGGTTAACTTCAACAGATATGTTGTTTCTCCTAACTGATTAAAAATCCGAAAAGTTCTAACTCGCCGACTCGCCGACGTTTCTATAGTGCCCGTAGGCATCCGTTCAGGGACGAGTCGCACCAAGAGTAAACCGAAAACCTTATAGGGAGATGCCCTCTTATGTAAGTTAGCGATATATTGATAAGAATACATGTGTGTGACTAGCGCTTCCTTAATGTGCTTATGTAAAATGAAAGCGTGACAGACAAACACTATTGCAGGCAGACTTGACATGTAAAATAGCGGTAACGGAACTACTTGAGATGGAACCAAGGGAACTAAATATGGGGGCGCCAACGGAAAGTAATAGGGTGGCACTAGCGGAACTACATATGGTGGCACCAACCCCACGAGATCTGGTGGTACCAACAGAATGTGTTCCGGTGGCACAAAAGATGGCCACATCATTAACGTACTCTCAGAGATTTGGTTAGTTTTAGAAAGTCGAGTGGATATTAAATTAATGAGACATTCATCATGACCAAACACGCAATCTATTATCACACTACGAGACATGTCCCAAGGAGAGTCC
Organism: Platanthera guangdongensis; assembly: GCA_039583875.1. NCBI lineage: Eukaryota > Viridiplantae > Streptophyta > Magnoliopsida > Asparagales > Orchidaceae > Platanthera > Platanthera guangdongensis. The sequence continues at coordinate 143,768,244 of CM077162.1, read as the reverse complement.
AGCATGGATGGTAAAATAACATGACTCAAATCAGGCAAAATAAATTCATGTCTGAAAGGATCCGCTGGTCGGGTCAACATATCAGGAGGGAGAGTCGGTAAAGCTAAAACCGGGAGAGAGTTAAAATCGCATTTAAATTCACGCAACGGAGTTAGCATCAGGGGACGCTCATCCGGGTCTACTGTTGTGTCGTCTTCGAAAAATATAACTCTCTCGCTAGGACATTCTTCCAACTCATAAATCACGACATCAGTAACAGTACAGATCTCAGGAATGAGAGCATCGATAGATTCCGGAGGAGGGGCTAAGTCATGCCCACTGTCAAAATACGGATTTATCGTCCAAGTAAAATCCTCCAGGTGCAAGCCATCAAAATCAAACGGAAAATCAAACAGAAGATTTCCCTTACAGAAAACTCAACTGGCTTGTCATCACCTAACTCACAATCAGAGAAACATTTGCCACAGGGTGACTCTATCACCTCACTAGAAACTTCACTCAAATCAGACTCAGTAACGGTTTCAGAAACATCGACGAAGGGAAGTGGGGATGATTCCTCAGAAGTGGGCACTACAATATGTCTCAGACTAAAAATAACCAGCTCGAGTCCTAACATTTAATCGCATAAATCACGAATGGGTAAGCTCTCAGCATAAGGTAACACTTCCGACTCAGCCGGAATATCAACTGACTCGGGGTCATCAGAAGACTCCATAACTATCAAGTGAAACACCTCAGAAACATCGCCGAAAGGAAGAGGAGACGATTCCTCAAAGGAGAAATCCTCATCCAGGTCACTAGGGTAACCAATCTCCTTATCGTCACTCAAATCGCCAACATAATCAGCCTCGTCCTCAGTGACAGGCACGGTCCGAGGCACGACCTTAGACTCTTCAGGGGAGTCTACAATTAAATCAGGCAACTCAGGGGGAGACGCAAAATGGTCTATGGGCGTAATCAGGGTAGGACGCACAATAGAGCCAAGACCAGATTCGCCACTAGACTCACCTATAGTAATCGTCTGATATGAGGGAACTTTACTCCTAGGAATCTGGTGCTTCTCAATTTCTAATGTCATGGTAAAAGTGGAGTCTAGATCTGTGTGCCAATAACGCAGTAATTTACCCTGGATATAGGGGTTTAACCCCCTACGAAACCTGGAAAGAGTGACCTCAGGCGATTCCTTCACACCGCTCCTAACCGTCAAATCCTTAAAGAGTTGCATATAATCTGAGACCGACTTATTCCCTTGTTTAAGGGTAGCCAAATCATCAGTTATTTGCTGTTTGGCCTGGGCGTTTGGTTTATCTTCATTCCTAAAGATCGGTATGGAACTAGCGCCGTCCGTAGGATAACTAGGGTGTTTCCTTGGGAGAAATGCTACTACTTGGCTAGTCTTTACTTGGCCAATCAACTCCTTAATCTCATCCACTACCGGGCATTGGAATGGCTTTCTAACGTCCCTAATGGAACCTAATGATTTTCCTCGGGAAACATTGACGTCGTCGGCCATATTATGATAACTGGAGAGAAAACTTGATCCGAAATTTGTGCACATACAATGAGAAACGCTTCTGGCCCAATTAAAATAGGTTTGTCGGAATTGTTCCCGCTTAACCACTAGGGTAAAATTAATATAAAATAGATTTTCTTGCAGAATAATATATGAAGATTATTAATTAAATTTTTTTTGATTTTTTTTGCTGGAAAATAAGAAAGTTAAGCCGCTATTGGCAGACCAGAATTTTTTTTTTGATTATTTTGACTCTGAACGTGCATACAAAGTGCGTGTTAACGTGCTAAATAAAAGGGGGAGGGTGCCAATTAAGAAATTGACGTGAACCTCCCTCTGATACCAAATTGATGTAGGTTACGGTGTTTGACGCTATAACGACATAGGGAGTAACAAGTACGCCTCTCTATTTCCACTATTACGCTCACACAATAACTAAACGCAGCACACCCACGAACAACATTATCAACTATCGCTAACGTACGGTAGCCACGCCGATTAAAGATCGAACAAACGACTAGAGGCTGATGTTCTCTCAAGCTAAAAGGACTAATCTTGGGTCCGACCGAGCAATGGTTGTACCAAAAGAGATCTACCGAAAGGTTCGGTTCAGAAATGGTAGATCTCCCCCAACAAAACACAGCACACCCACAAACGCGTAGGTTACGATGTTTGACGCTAAAACGGCACAGGAAGTAACACATAAGCCTCTCTATTTCCACTATTACGCTCACACAATAACTAAACACAGCACACCCAGGAACAACGTTATCAACTATCGCTAACGTACTGTAGCCACGCTGATTAAAGATCGAACAAACGACTAGAGGTCGATGTTCTCTCAAGCTAAAAGGACCAATCTTGGGTCCGACCGAGCGATGGTTGTACCAAAAGAGATCTACCGAAAGGTTCAGTTCGGAAATGGTAGATCTCCCCCAACAAAACGAAAGCGAGGCTCGCCAAACCTCTCGGAAAATTAAATAATTAGAAAGAACAACACATGCGATCGGAAAGATAAGCCACGAACGAAAAAATAATTCCAAAGTAACACAAAGGTATTCCACCAATTAAAAATCTAAAGAGATAATAATCACACAAGAGGTAGAAGATCTCATTACCCAACCGGAATAGATGATTCCGGTTCACTTTCAAGGATCGTTCTTCCACGACTCCGCCGGAGTGTCGCCAGATGGAGAGATACTTGTCTGCTTCCTTTGCTTCACGCCGGGATGGAGGAAAAACTAGAAAGGGAGAAAAACACCTTTGATCTTGGTCAATTTCACTATGGAAAAGGGGCTGATTTGGGGGCTCTTGATGGAGGTCGGGTTTTGGATAATGGAGAGGATGGTGGTTCGGTTTGGGTGTGGAAGTGAGGGTCGGCTTGAGAGTGGTGGCTGAATCTTGGGAGGTGGAGTTGAGGGGAAACGGAGGGGAGCAAAGGAGGAAAGGGGAGGAGGGAAGAGGAGGGAGGCCGAGCAAGAGGAGGGGAGAGGAAGGGCGGCCGGCGGCCAAGAGGAAGGGAGGAAGAGGGGGGCCAAATTTTGCCTAAGGGGGAAAAGAGAGGTGAGGGGGAAATTCAAATTTTGAATTCAAGTTTTAATTTTTTCATTCTCTAAGTAAAACCATGAAAGTCCATGCCTATATATAGGCTTTACAAAATACATAGGCTATGTGCAGCCCATTAAATAAAAATAAATCAACACCTAAAATACTTAAACATTACATGATGAAAATAAAAATGCAAATAGAAATAAACTAAATAATATTTAAAAGCCTTCATCTCATGTAGCTCCACATCATGTAGTCATCATCTTCAACATGTAGGAGAACGTCGTCGTTGTCGCGGTCATCATCTTCAACTTTAACACATTGGGGGTTGCCACCATCGCCGTCGTCGTCGTCGTCATCATCTTTAACTTTAACTTGGGGGTTGCCGCCATCGCCGTCATCGTCATCATCTTCAACTTTAACACATTGGGGGTTGCCGCCATCAGCAGGATCATTATAATTTGTTCAGCATAGCTGACCGTTGCCTTTGTTTGCCACCGTGCGGTGGATTGTTGGTTGCAGGTGCTGCGGAGCCGAGTGCTAAATAGCGGGCTAAAGCCCAAGTTGCTGAGCCGACCCTCGAAGGCCTAAATTGGGGGTTTTCTTTTATTCATGTATGGTCGGCCTGCGCGCTGAGGTTTAAAAGACATGTAATTTGAGGAAAACAATTGTAAGGCCATAAGGCCAGTGCTTGTGTATTTGTGCTTCATTCCTGTGGTTTTGTTTAGTGGACATTCGTTCTTATGCTGGGTTCTTTAAATTGCAACTATTAATAATTGCTTCCGCTAGAATGCCTCTGTGTAGGACGTTTGATTGGTTGGATGGTTTCCATTGAGTAACCACCCGGTTTGTCTGTGGTATATGGCGTCGGGCCCCGGCCGGACCTACTGATATATGCTATGTGACGGATAGGGGGTGTTACACCATGCACAAGGCGGTGATTTCCCCCTGCAATTACAATAGGAATAAAAACAGGATGAATTCAAAAATTCTGAATAAAAACTCCCTTCAAACAAAGTGCTTCTGATGATGAATAATCCTTGCCGGGGTTGCTTTGAATGCTACGTACGTGCCGTCAATCATTCGCTCTTCGGCCTTCTTGAGAATATGGAGTAAATCTGGAGTCTGGAGCTCTCTGGTTCGTCTAAATAGGAAGGTGCACTCCAGGTAATGAAAGTTGTAATCTCCTCAAAAAATTGAATGGCTTTTATAAATTGGTGATATCGCCTGGCGAGACTGTGTATCGCCACCTGGCGATATCGATAACTGTTGCCACGTGTCCCACGAACTCCTGTTTTTCACATCACAGATTCATTGGCCGTTGAACGTGGAATGTCGTGTGGCAACACAGGGTATCGCCAACTGGCGATAGATATAACTGATGTGACGTGTCCCACGAACTCCTTATTTTTGCATTGCTGATTTGTCGAACGTCATTCGTTTGTCGTCCAACATAGATTCGTCGATCGTCACTGTCACCTCTGGGCGATACCCAATATCGCCTAGGGATATATTCTATGCTCTAATGCAGAATCGTTGAATGGCGATCGTCCATCGTCGAGCGCAGATTCGTCGATCGTCGAGTGCAGAATTCGCTGTCGCCTGTGGGTGATACCCAATATCGCCTGGCGATATCTTCAATGCTTATCTGTTGTGACCCAAAACATCACCCAGAAAACATTAAAGCTAGACCTGTGATATCTGCATATCAAAAACACCCAGAGATCAAATACAAACAGGATTTGTTATCAACAAATCAAAGAAGCGTGGAACGCATGCCCCAACAATCGTCTCTCGAGGATTGCATGCACCTCTTTCTACCTCTGAGTGATCTACTCGTATCCACAACCTCTTGGTAAATCTAGGATACAGATCTAATATCAAAAGGTGAATTCTACAAAATAGAAATCAAACGTAAATCATAGCGATAAATAAAGAGAGCTTGAAAAAGAACTTTATTTAATTTCAAAAGTTCATCATGTTCAAGTGCTAATCGAGGATTAGCCACTTGACATGACATAAAAACTATATAAAAAGAGAGACATATTAGGAAAATAAAAGTGCTCTAATTAAAACTAGGAAAGCAAAAGTAACACTATGAAGTTGAATTTACAATAAAGAAATGCACGAACTATAAACTAAATTACTAAAGATGGCTAAAAAGCTACTCCTACTTTCCTCCTAAATGAGTCAAAACTGACTCCAAACTGACTCTAAACTGACTCCGTTTGCTCCTGGCTCTGTTTGGAATTTATAGGATTTTTTTTTGGAAAGTTACGCCCCTAGGTCACGCCCGTGACTTGGGGCGTGTCAGATACGAAACCGCCCACTTGAAAGCCCGCAAATGTTGGGGGTGAAACCGCCAAAATTGTTGTTTTGCGGGTCACGCCCGTGACCATGGGGCATGTCAGTACCGTTACAAGAATCAGCGGGAAGGAGAAACAGCGTGAATTAATCTGGCAGTTGCTATAAAGGTCACGCCCCCTATGTCACGCTCGTGACCTAAGGAATGTAAACTGAAAACTCCCTGGATCTGAAACTGGCATTTTAAAGCAGTGTCATGCCTGAGCTGGATGTCACGCTTATAACTCATGCCCGTGACCCAAAGATCACGCTCATGTCCTAGGCGTGTAATTTTAATTGACGTGGCATTGGATTCTGGAACTTCTATATGGGCCACGCCCATGGGTCACGCCCGTGACCAATTTGTCACGCCCGTGACCAATATGTTACGCCCGTGACATTGGCGTATAAATGTGATTTTTCCATATTTTCTTTGTTTCTTCTCCCGATCAGTCCTGCAAGATCCAAAATGCTATTGGTAGGTCAGATTATCATGAAATAAGAAAAAAATGAATTAATAATAATATTAATAAAAACTAAATAGAAAATAACTGTTTATTAAATAAAAACTATACAAAAATAACTATAAATATTGACTTATCACTTGGCATCTAGCATTGAGTGAACTGGCTTCACGCAACGCCTGTGGACTTAGACAAATTTCTATCTCTCCACCTTTCTACCTTGTGGTCACCTGTCACAACCACTTAGACAACTTGTCTAATCTTGTTCCAAGAAACATCCTGCACATGATGAGCTTGAACAACATCGAATACAACTAGACTCTTAGTGTTGATGGTGATGTCTCTTCTAATCAAATCTAGGGAACATTAAGGGCAATATTCCCACTCCATCTGATACCACTTGTAGGGACATAGTGTAAGACCGCCTTTTTTCAATTTAAAACCCCGGGGTCTTATGCCCAGAACCGCCGCTTTGCGGTGACACCTTCGTGCCCGGGAAGATCGTCACTACAAAACGCCGATCCTGCCGGCCTTATTGATCACAAAAGTAGTAATACAAGAGAAGATAAGTCCACAGCTAATCACATATATATAAAAATAAACTCCACGAAGGGAGTGCCCACCGAATAGTAAAAGAGTACAGAAATAAAGGGCTTAAGCCCGGTACATCAATATCCTCACTACAGATCTCTCACGCGGAAGCAAAATAAAACAACTACTAGAAGTCGGAACTCACGATCCCAGTTGGCTGCACTCCTAAGCTAGACTGCCCTGTCTCCAATCGCACCGGTCTCCTGGGCTGCTCCTCCATACTCGGCTCCACGATCCCCTAATATGATGTGGTTCGAAAACTGTTAGTGTAAAAGACTAAGCCCTATCGTCCCCCACCCCTTCCCCCATGCTCCTAGGCACCGAGCGGGGAGGAAGAAAGTAAAGGACGTGAAAGTGGAGAGTTATCAAAAATAAGTGACAGGGGGACCTAGCTAGCAATTTATAATCATGTTGTAATAGGTAAAGTAAGAAAAGAATTTAACCTTCACTTATGTGAGTACACATAAGCCAAGGGATCTTCTACAGGGCTCCCATCGTATAAAATGTCCCATACCACTTTATACGGTGGGGTGTCGGTTATCACAAGCAGTACATATATATTGAAACAACCTTAATTTATAAACTTGCCCACACAAGCTTATAGACCAAGGGGTCGTTTTGCAGGGCCTATTGTATAAGCGTCTCATATCACTTATATAATAGATGTCAGGGTTAAATGAATCGATTATGCTATGACATGCAAGTGGGTATCATGGAACATGCAAGTGCAACACACATACCCGACTTGGTGCACAAAGACCTTTAGTTCCCTCTTTCGGATCCGTTACCTCCCAGAATACCTCCGTAGTGGCAGACAGAAGCGGTGGGTTGGGCCTCGCCCACCTCAAAACCAGTAATAGCACTACCGGTCTGACCTATCGTACACCTCAACGCTTGGTGCACTAGGCGGACTACCGCGTACTCTTGCCGACTGGACCACCGGACTTAAGTTTGGCGAGGTGTTAAACCACACTTGCCGAGTCATCGTATTGGCGTCGGTGCAACGACTAACCCATACTGAAGACCCACGACCTTAACTTTCTTTCCTTTCATGCACATGCAAGTTTATCGTATCAGTACCGAGCCAAAGCTCCCCGGAACATCCCGTCCGTCACAAATATCAACCGAGGCAAAGCTCCCCGGACCATCCTGTCTGTCACAAATATCAACCGAGCCAAGGCTCGGCGGACCAAAACGTCTGTCTCTTAACATCCAAGCCGAAGCTTCCAATTCATCTTCCTGTGCTATCTGTGTTCGTGAAATGTGCAATCCCTAATTACTAAGTTACTCTTTTCAGCTTGTTAGTTCAGTTTACGTTAACCCAGGACTGACCCCGGTATTCCATGTGAAGGGCTCTCAAGGGGCACTAGGAACTATGTTGGGATTATGCCCAACGTTCTCTTTCGCAAGGTACTTATTATTATTATTGGTTGATTCCCTTACCCATTACCTTTTCATATTGTGATAGGCTAATCCTAGGGTAGTTTAGACCTTTCACTCTTGCGGGAACGACGATCTTTCGTCGAACTCGCGTACCTTCTAACACACATCAACTCGATTCCCACCACTCCTTAGAACTTTCTATAGTGACTTATCTACTTTCATTCAAACAATTCAACACGACTAACTCTACACTAATCCAACTCTTATCCTAATACAATTTTTTCCCCAAATTACTATTTGCAGACCAACCTTTACTAAGTGATGTTCATGATAGGATGTCCTTCAAGTTTTCATCTAAATGACCTAGGTTATTACTGGAGTCCTATCATGACATAAATGATTTAATTCCAGAATATTATATTTTCCTCAATTAATCTTCTATTTAAATAATTTTTAAAAGAGCCAAATATTGTCAAGTTGATCATGAAGTATACATTTTAGACATGATTAATGTTTCATAAATTCATGATAATATTCCATATAACTAAAATGGACAATTTCCAAATTTGACATTTTCTACAAATATTTAAGGGTCCTAAAATTATTTTAGAAGTAATTCACATATTCCAAGATTTGTAAATCAACTACTTGATATTATCATCCAAATAATTTAAATTAAATATATTACACTACTACAGTACCTAAAATTATCACTGGCCAACTTTCGTGATTTTTCACCAAATTTAAAATTCTAAATAAATTCAATACAAAAATCTACAAAGGGCATAATTATGAATCAAGTACTATGAATATACTTCAAAAATTACTAATTAAATTCCTAACTGTAGATATCATCCTAAAAATCATCAGTGGATAAAATTCACATTTTGACAAGATTAAATTATTCTTTAAATGATTTATTTACCAAGTGTGGACTTTACAAATTTATGAAGGAAGCAACATATAAAGTCCTTTAAAAATTATAATAAAATTCAGAGACCTCTATTTAGGGCAAAAACCTCTACTGACCAAATTTTACTGGATTCCATTTAAACCAAATGATCAAATTAAATCAAATACTAAATTGGATGCTTTTATATTTAACAAAGGAACTACCATGAATATAATTTATAAAATTCCACTAAAAATATCTAGGGGTTCAACTTACCCTAAGATTCATTCTACCACATCTTCACAATTTTTAGATGATGTTAAGTTACTGTTTTGACCTAGTAGAGCTTCTACCCTAAAGCTAGGGTTTGACTTTTGTGGTACTTAACTACTTCTAAATTCCCTAACATTTCAACCAGAGGCTTAAATATATCTAAGATAACTCTCTACTGAATTACAAGGCCATATAAGGTCATTTGCCTCTATGTCCTTCACAACCCCCTAAAGGTCCTTCCTTAGGGTGTGAACTTGGGTCCAAGGGTAAGTCAACCCTAATTCATCCATCTTCCCCAAAGAGGGGAGGGTAATTAAGGTAATACTAAGTCAGTGGTCCAAAAGGGCTGTGCATTCAATACTTCATTTTTTTCTTCTTTTTGGCTATAAGCACGCCAAGCCCTATACAAGCCAACACATGCAAGGGGTTTACCTAACTTGCTGTGGTCCATATGGGATGAACATTTAATCATGCCTTAATAATGTCCTCATGGACATGCCACCAAAAATTGGGGCCTTTTGGAGTTGAACTACTCCAAGAATCACCTAAAAAGACTAGGGGTAATTTGGTAATTTCCCCCTGATTTTAATTCCAATTAATCCCATTTTTGGGCAGGGCCTAAATATGCCCTAAGCCAGTTTCTTACCAAAATCCCAGGTCTTTTGGGCCTCTTTATGGGCTTGGGCATCTCTTCCAATTTCTTCATTTTTGTTATTTGCAACCCAAGACCATTCAATTTTTCAGATCTTGCAAGTGAGATATCTCAACATGTAGAAGGCTAAATTGTCTAATTTTTCTACCATAGGTCTAACATAGCCCTAAGGGCAGGGCACCAAAATTTGGGGCATATTAGAGTTGGTATGCTCCAAACATCAACAAACTTTAGTTTATCATATTCTGACTAAAACTATAGAATTATTTTACCCACAAATTCCCATTTTGGGGAGGCCCTAGATATTACTAATGAAGCCACATGGCCAAAATTTCAGCCCATTTGGACTTAGGGTTTGGGCAGGGCACGCATTTTAGTTTCTGACCTACCCTAGGACCAGCCCTAGTAAAATGGCTCTATAGGGTAGTAGACCTAACCAAAATTTATGTGTAACCTATCAAATTAACTGTAACTTCAAGACCTACAAATTTCAGGTTGAATACACTTTATGAAAAAGGATGTAAGTGCCCTAAATATTGGCATGCAAAAATTGGATTATAGGAGACAGGAAATATACTATTCATGTACTTAAATAAATCCAGGATTTATAATATTGCATGGCACTAATCCTAAAGCAATCGGACGGCTGCTGCTTTTCTTCTCCAAATCGCCTTGAATCCAGCCCGAACTTCACGGTAGCTCTCCCGGCGGCTACCGGAGGCGCTTCCACCGGCAAACTTCTCCTCCCCCTCACGGTGGTGGGGGCAACCTTTTGCCGGCGGCTAGGGCGGTAGAAAGTGGCGGCGCCACCTCACCCGAAAGCTTCCAAACGCCATTAATGGCGGAAAAGAAGAACTGGTTCAGGCTCATTCGAGCCCGAACCCTACCCTAAACATTCCTAAGATCTAGGCATGAAGAGAGAGGTGAGGGAGGACCTTCCCGGCGGCCTTGCGACGTGAGGAGTGGCGGAGAGCCATTGCGGCGGCGGAGGCGCTGTCCCTCAGTTTCACGGCTCTAGCTTGGTTTCTCTCTCTCTCTCTGCTGCTCTCCTTGTACTGAGGGTGATGAAGTGAGGGGGGAAAAGTGGGGAGATGAAGTATAGGGGGTGATAATTCCTAAGTGAGAGGTGGCGGCCTAGCTTTGTTTTTGTCACCATGCATGCATGGGTGGGCCCCACTCCATCCACCTCCTCCTCAATGACTCCAGGGGTCGGCCAGCCCAAGTGGGGGCTGATGGCATGGGTCCAAGTGGCTCATTCCACTAAACACCCTTAAATATACCCCTTTCTCTCTCCTAATTATTCTTTAATTTTTGAGATTCTCTCTCTCTCTCTCTCCGAGTCACTAAGTTGGCTAGTCAACCCTCTAGTCTATTGGCAGCCCACATGTCCATTTCATCCCTCAAGGTAAGGTTAGCCCAAGTGAATTGGGCTTGAGCTTGAGTTAGCCCATTTGGGCTAGCTTGACCCAAACCTAGCTAGGGTTGACTTAGGTCAATTTGGTCTTTGAGGTTGGCCCAAATGGGTCCTTGGTGACCCATTGGCCTCCCCTAAGGCCTAGGTAGGGTTGTCTTGGCCCTTTGGAGGTCACTTGACCCTTAGGCAGGGCACTTGACCACTTTAGGGCTAGAGTTGACTTTGGTCAACTTAGCCTTTTTGGTTGGCCCCAATGGGTCCTTGGTGACTCATTGGCCTCTCACTAGGGTTATGAAGGTATGTGTGGGGTCCACTTGGCTAAGGGAACTTCAATTGGCCCTTGTGTAGGTCAGTTTGACCCAATGTAGGTTAGGTTGACCCATTTAGGGTTAGACTTGACTTTGGTTAACTTAGCCTCTTGGGTGGACCCCAATGGGTCCTAGGTGACCCATTGACCTCACCCTAGGGTTAGGTGGGCTTGGGTGGGGTCCACTTGGCTTGGGGATGGTCAATTGACCCTTTTGGCTGCGCTCCATGGGCCCTTAGTGCTCTAATGGATCTTACAATGGGTTGATGAGACCATGGTGGGGTCTTGAAGTCTTGGTGAAGTCCCATGGTTATCTTAAACTAAGGTTCAAGAATTTACTATTTGCAGACCATAACGGTCTCACCCACATTCTTAGATTTTCTTGGTCTTCTTGGGCTTCCTAGGGTTTGGTAATGACCTTATCATGGCCAAAACTACTCTTAGGGGTCTAGTTGGAAATGAGATGTTACAAATCCCAATAAACAAAACAAAGATTTCATCCCCGAAATCAAGGTTAGGCCTACGGGAATTTCTACCGAAGAAAAGAAACTTGTAACATCCCATAAGAAGTGGAAGATTACATCTCGACGCCATGTTTGCTATGTGGGGTTTAAAGGAAAAAACTAAATATATGACCAATTGGCCCAATTGGCAAAGCCAAGATCCCAATAAATAAAAGATTAGCCTCTACTCTTCCTAGAGTAGCCCTACTAGTTTAAAAAAATAGGAAAGTAAATTGAACATGTTGAGAGGTTGTGTGGTATACCTGACTGAACAGCTTCAGATATCTTTCCTGCATCAGGTCCTGAGGTTCCCAAGTATGCTCCTCTCATCCATGGTTCCTCCACAGGACCTTGACTAGCGGGATCTTCTTGCGGTGCAAGACTCGTATCCCCTGGTCGTCGATCCGTATCGGCTCCAAATGTACAGATCGATCCGAAGCTACGGGCCCATCAGTGGCCGTAATCTGCAACTTCGGGCGTAGTAGAGCCCTCCTGAGTGAAGACACGTAAAATACGTCATGCAAGTCGGCCAGCTCCGGTGACAGCTCCAGCCGGTAAGCTAGGGGACCGATCCGCTCCAGGATCTTGAACGGCCCCATGTACCTCGGGCTAAGCTTCTTCCGCCGACCACGTAGTCGTGAAACCCCATGCATCGGCTGGATCTTCAAGAACACCCGATCCCCTACCTGAAACTCCACTAGGCGATGCTGGGCGTCACAATATTTCACCTGCCTGCTGTGCACCTCCAGCATTCTATCCCATATCAGCCGCACCTGTGCCTCAGTATCCTCGATAAAGTCCGTGCCCACAGTCTTCTGATCCTCGTCTTATTTACAAGACAACGGAGTCCTACACTTCCGCCCATACAACGCCTCATAAGGAGCCATCCGTATACTAGACTGATGATTGTTATTGTACGAAAACTCCACTAGGGCAACTTCCTCTCTTAGGGCTCTCTACGGTCCACAATACATAGTCTCAGCAGGTCCTCCAGTGTCCGGTTGGTGCGCTCTGTTTGCCCATCTATCTGGGGGTGGAAGGTCGTACTGAAAGTCAGTCGAGTACCCAAGTATTCCTGTACTGTCCTCCACTCCTTGGATGTGAATCGTCCATCTCAATCTGACACAATCGTCTTGGGCACCCCATGATATCGCACAAACTGCTCTATAACCTTCGTGCCAGTACTCCGACAGCATCCTCCTTCCTGATCGGGATGAACCTAGCCACCTTCGTCAGTCGGTCAACGATTACAAAGATAGAATCATTTCCCGCCCGTGATCGAGGGAGGCCATGGATGAAGTCCATCACGATATCCTCAAATTTCCACTCCAGCACCAGGAGTGGCTGCAATAAACCAGTGGGATGTCTGCACTCTTCCTTCACTAACTGGCACGCCTCACAGTGAGTCACGAAGTAGGTGATGTCCTTCTTCATGCCCGGCCAGTATAGAGTCTTCTTCAATTCCGTCGTCATCTTAGTGATCCCGGGATGTATAGAATATCTGCTATGGTGAGCCTCGGCCATGATGTCCTCCCGAATCTGGCCTCCATCCGGTACGTAAGTCCGACCTCTGAAGCATATCAGATCATCTCGTATCGTGTAGTCTCCAGCTGAGCCTGCCTCCAAGGCCCAGAAAATCGGTTCTAGCTTGGCATCCCGCCTCTGCCAATCTCTGACTCTATCATTTATATCATAGGTGGTGCTCGTAGCGGCTAGGTACTCCTTGTACCGCTCAGGGTCATCAGATGATACCAGAGTGATATGCATCTCTTCAAAACTCTGTAGTAGCTCCATGGACATAAGCTGGGGCCCTGCTCCAGAAGTGGAAGCTCTTCGGCTCAGTGCATCGGCCACCACGTTTGCCTTACCCGGATGGTAGTGCATCTCGTACTGATAGTCCGCTAGAAACTCCACCCATCTGCGTTGCCAGATATTCAGTTCCTTCTACGTATCCACATATTTCAGATTTTTATGATCTAAAAATATATTGCAGTGGACACCATAGAGGTAGTGCCGCCAGACCTTCAATGCAACTATAACCGCTCCCATCTCTAAATCGTGAACTGGGTAGTTCTGCTCATGTTTCTTCAGCTGGCGGGAGGCATAAGCGATCACATGTCCCTTTTGCATCAAAACTGCTCCCATGCCCTAGTAGGAGGCATCCACATAAACCTGAAATCCTTCTCTCCCCGAGGGGAGGGCAAGTATCAGAGCCGAAGTGAGTCGACTTTTCAGCTCTTGGAATGCTGACTCGCACTATGGTATCCAATAAAAAGGTAAATCCTTCCTTGTCAAAGAGGTAAGTGGGAGGGCAAGTCTAGAAAATCCCTCAACAAACTTTCGGTAGTAGCCGACAAGTCCTAGGAAGCTCCGTACATCCGCAGCTGTCTTCAACTATGGCCAATCTCGGACTGCCTGAATCTTGGCCGGATCTACTGCCAACCCTGCTCCACTAATACTGTTTCTAAGGAAGGCCACCTCCTTCAGCCAGAACTGGCATTTGCTGAATTTGGCATATAACTGATGTTCTCGTAACTTCTCCAAGGTCAGCGTCAGATGCCTCGCGTGCTCCTCCTCGGTCATCGAGTAAATGAGGATGTCATCGATGTAAACGATAACAAACACATCTAGATATGTCTCAAAGACCCGGTTCATGAGAGTCATGAATGCTGACGGTGCATTCGTGAGCCCGAAGGGCATCACGGTAAACTCGTAGAGTCCATACCTGCTGCTAAAAGCAGTCTTCTGTATATCCTCCTCTCGGATCCTCAACTGATAATAGCTCGATCGCAAGTTCAACTTCGAGAAGAAGTGGGCTCCCTCCAACTGGTCGAACATCTCGTCTATCCTTGGAAGAGGATAGGTATTCCTGACTGTTAGCCGGTTCAACGCCCGGTAATCGATACACAACCTGAGTGTTCTGTCTTTCTTCTTGACAAACAACACTGGGGCTCCCTATGGCGAAGAGCTCGGCCGACAAACCCGGCTTCCACCAACTCCTGCAGCTGACTCCGGAACTCTATCAGCTCCCTTGGGGCCATGCGGTAGGGAGCTCTGGATACCGGCTTAGCCCCTGGCATAAGCACTATCTGGAAATCCTATTCTCTGTGCGGGGGCAGCCCTGGTAGTTTCTCCGGGAAGACGTCCGCAAAATCTCATACCACGGGAATGTCGGATACAAATCCCTTGACCTCTACCATCTCGAAGAGAATCTGATAAATCTCGTCGCCCTGCATGTGGGCCTTGACGGCCTGAATAGACGATAAGAATATATGGGAGGCGGGTCTAATACCTTCCATCACGACAAACGAGTTCCCATGTCTCAGGGTAATCCTCTTGTCCAAGCAATCAATATGGGCATGGTTCCAATGGAGCCATGTCATACCCAGAATCAGATCATAATCAGGCAGCAACAGAATTGTCGCTGGAGCTTCGAAGGGTTTTCCTCCTATCCATGCCTCCAGGTTGCAATGGGATGATGCGAACAGCTCAGACCCGTCGGGTAGCCGTATCCATAGCATCTTGGCTGTGATCCTCTCCACGCCTCCCAATCCTTGGATAAAGTTCTCCGACACAAACAAGTGCGAAGCACCCGTGTCAAAGAGAGTGTGTGCGGGCATGACGCAAATGAAGATGACGCCTGAGATTGTAAATTTTCTTAGAGTTCAATTTCTGGTTTTCCTGCCTAGTCTTAATAATTCAAGTTCATGAAACTACTTTTCTAGGAAAGGAAAGAACTTAGGTAAAAGAAAATATTTCGGTCGTACCTGTGATCACTTGCTCCGGGTTCCTGGGTTGAGCCACGTCCAGTGCATAAATCTGCTGTCCTTCCGGCCTGCGGCCGCTACCCTGATATCCGCATCCTTGGCCACGTCCTCGGCCTCCATAATGCTGAGTCGGTGGGGCAATCTGCGGTGCTGTTGGAGGCATCCCTCTCACAGGACAGTTTCTCTTGATGTGCCCCACCTGATGGCAGTTGTAACATTCCGGCGGAGTGTAAGCCCCACCTCCCGATCTCTGCACATCTTGCATCTGAATAGGCTGAGGGGCCAGCGTCACCTGCTCCCTCGGCTCCTGCCTTACCTCCTATCGAGGCTGATCCTCCACCTTTCATACCTCTGCCGCACGACCTCGCCGCTGATCGTTCCGGGCTCCCCGAATCTGATCTCCGTTGGCCGCTTTCGGCCTCTGGTGGTGAGACAATCTGCCTCTAACCTTTTTGCCATCTCCAGAATACAAGTGATAGGCCCGTCCGAAATGAAAAGAATGGCATCCCTCATGTCTTCCAGTAAACCTTTGTAGAACCTCTTGGTGTACGCTGCCTCATCTAGCCGGTAAGAGTCTGCAAAACGGGCCAGATGGTTGAACTCTCGATGGTACTCCACCACCGTCCTAGAACCTTGCTTCAACTGCAAGAAGCGGTCTTCCAGCTTGTCTCGGGCCGACTGCGGAACAAAGTGCTCCAACAGCATGGGCCTGAACTCCTCCCACGTCACCTCGGCAGCCTCCCTACCAGCAAAGGTAGTCTCCTGAACTGTCTTCCACCACCGCTTGGCATGGGACTCCAAGCAGGAAACAACCAGTGACACCCTTTCCTCCCAAGGGCTCTGTATCCTTGTCAGCATCTCCTCCATGATGTCTAGCCATTCCTCTGTCCGAAATACCATCTCTGTCCCCAAGTAGGACGGGGGAGAGAGTCCTCGAAAGATGCTGATCCAGTTGGCTCCCGGAATAGGCTGCGGAACCGGGGCCTGTTGGTTCCTGAAGGCTTCTAAGATAGCCGTAAGAGTCTGTCCCATGTCAGACTGTAGGAATTGAGTGGGAACCGGCGTCTGTGGTGCAACTTATGGAATCTGCGGGGTTCCACCTGGTGGTGTAGGCAGTGCTGGAGGCTGTGTCCACAAAATTTATCGTCAGAAATTTTTCAACCTTAACTAAAATGGACAATTATATATGTGATCCCCACATGGGCACACTACACTGCTTCCGCTGCTTAGTTTGTCCCCAAACTAAACTCGCGCGGGGGTGACCCAGGGGTTGTGGACTGTTACTTTTCGATCGAGGTTTGCTCTAATACCACTTGTAAGACCCCCCCCCTTTTTCAATTTAAAACCCTGGGGTCTTATGCCCAGAACCGCCGCTTTGCGGTGACACCTTCGCGCCCGAGAAGATCGTCACTACAAAACGCTGATCCTGTTGGGCTTATTGATCACAAAAGTAGCAGTGCAAGAGAAGATAAGTCCACATCTAATCACATATATATAAAAATAAACTCCACGAAGGGAGTGTCCACCGAATAGTAAAAGAGTACAGAAATAAGGGGCTTAAGCCCGGTACATCAATATCCTCACTACAGATCTCTCATGCGGAAGCAAAATAAAACAACTACTAGAAGTTAGAACTCACGATCCCAGCTGGCTGCACTCCTGAGCTAGAATGCCCTGTCTCTAATCGCACCATTCTCCTGGACTGCTCCTCCATACTCGGCACCACGATCCCCTAATATGATGTGGTTCGAAAACCGTTAGTCTAAAAGACTAAGCCCTATCGTCCCCCACCCCTTCCCCCATGCTCCTAGGCACCGAGCGGGGAGGAAGAAAGGAAAGGATGTGAAAGTGGAGAGTTATCAAAAACAGGTGACAGGGGGACCTAGCTAGCAATTTATAATCATGTTGTAATATGTAAAGTAAGAAAAGAATTTAACCTTGACTTATGTGAGTACATATAAGCCAAGGGATCTTCTACAAGGCTCCCATCGTATAAAATGTCACATACCACTTTATACGTTGGGGTGTCGGTTATCACAAGCAGTACATATATATTGAAATAACCTTAATTTATAAACTTGCCCACACAAGCTTATAGACCAAGGGGGCGTTTTGCAGGGCCTATTGTATAAGCGTCCCATACCACTTATACAATAGGTGTCAGGGTTAAATGAATCGATTATGCTATGAAATGCAAGTTGGTATGATGGAACATGCAAGTGCAACACACACACCCGACTCTGTGCACACAGACCTTTAGTTCCCCCTTTTGGAGCTGTTACCTCCCAGGATACCTCCGTAGTGGCAGACGGAAGCGGTGGGTTGGGCCTCGCCCACCTCAAAACCAGTAATAGCACTACCGGTCTAACCTATCGTACGCCTTAACGCTTGGTGCACTAAGCGGACTACCGTGTACTCTTGCCGACTGGACCGCCGGACTTAAGTTTGGTGAAGTATTAAACCACACTTGCCGAGTCATCGTATTGGCGTCGGTGCAACGACTAACCCATACCGAAGGCCCACCACCTTAACTTTCTTTACTTTCATGCACATGCAAGTTTATCGTATCAGTGCCGAGCCAAAGCTCCCCGGACCATCCCGTCCCTCACAAATATCAACCGAGCCAAAGCTCCCCGGACCATCCCGTCCGTCACAAATATCAACCGAGCCAAGGCTCGCCGGACCAAAACGTCCATCTCTTAACATCCAAGCCGAAGCTTCCAATTCATCTTCCTGTGCTATCTGTGTTCGTGAAATGTGCAATCCCTAATTACTAAGTTACTCTTTTTAGCTTGTTAGTTCAGTTTACGTTAACCCAGTATTGCCCCCGGTATTCCCTATGAAGGGCTATCAAGGGGCACTAGGAACTATGTTGGGATTACGCCCAACGTTCCCTTTCGCAAGGTACTTATTATTATTATTGATTGCTTCTCTTACTCATTACCTTCTCATATTGCGATAGGCTAATCCTATGGTAGTTTAGACCTTTCACTCTTGCGGGAAAGACGATCTTTCGTCGAACTCGCGTACCTTCTAACACACATCAACTCGATTCCCACCACTCCTTAGAACTTTCTATGGTGACTCATCTACTTTCATTCAAACAATTCAACACGACTAACTCTACACTAATCCAACTCTTATCCTAATACAACTTTTCCCCAAATTACTATTTGCAGACCAACCTTTACTAAGTGATGTTCATGATAGGATGTCCTTCAAGTTTTCATCTGAATGACCTAGGTTATTACTGGAGTCCTATCATGACATAAATGATTTAATTCCAGAATTTTGTATTTTCCTCAATTAATCTTCTATTTAAATAATTTCTTAAAAGAGCCAAATATTGTCAAGTTGATCATGAAGTATACATTTTAGACATGATTAATGTTTCATAAATTCATGATAATATTCCATATAACTAAAATGGACAATTTCCAAATTTGACATTTTCTACAAATATTTAAGGGTCCTAAAATTATTTTAGCAGTAATTCTCATATTCCAAGATTTGTAAATCAACTACTTGATATTATCATCCAAATAATTTGAATTAAATATATTACACTACTACAGTCGTAAAATTATCACTGGCCAACTTTCGTGATTTTTCACCGAATATAAAATTCTAAATAAATTCAATACAAAAATCTACAAAGGGCATAATTGTGAATCAAGTACTATGAATATACTTCAAAAATTACTAATTAAATTCCAAATAGTAGATATCATCCTAAAAATCATCAGTGGCCAAAATGCACATTTTTACAAGATTAAATTATTCTTTAAATGATTTATTTACCAAGTGTGGCCTTTACAAAATTTATGAAGGAAGCAATATATAAATTCCTTTAAAAATTATAATAAAATTCAGAGACCTCTATTTAGGTCAAAAACCTCTACTGACCAAATTTTACTAGATTTCATTTAAACCAAATGATCAAATTAAATAAAATACTAAATTGGATACTTTGATATTTAACAAAGGAACTACCATGAGTATAATCTATAAAATTCCACTAAAAATATGTAGAGGTTCAACTTACCCTAAGATTCATTCTACCACATCTTCATAATTTTTAGATGATGGTAAGTTACTGTTTTGACCTATTACATCTTCTACCCTAAAGCTAGGGTTTGACTTTTGTGGTACTTAAGTACTTCTAAATTCCCTAACATTTCAAGCAGAGGCTTAAATATATCTAAGCTAACTCTCTACTGAATTACAAGGCCATACAAGGGCATTTGCCCCTATGTCCTTCACAACCCCCTAAAGGTCCTTCCTTAGGGTATGAACTTGGGTCCAAGGGTAAGTCAACCCTAATTCATCCATCTTCCTCAAAGAGGGGAGGGTACTTATGGTAATACTAAGTCAGTGGTCCAAAAGGGCTGTGCATTCAATATTTCATTTCTTTCTTCTTTTTGGCTATAAGCACACCAAGCCCTTTACAAGCCAACACATGCAAGGGGTTTTCCTAACTTGTTGTGGTCCATATGGGCTGAAAATTTAACCATGCCTTAATAATGTTCTCATGGACATTCCATCAAAAATTGGGGCCTTTTGGAGTTGAACTACTCCAAGAATCACCTAAACAATCCTATGGGTAATTTGATAATTTCCCCCTGATTTTAATTCCAATTAATCCCATTTTTGGCAGGGCCTAAATATGCCCTAAAACAGTTTCTTTCCAAAATGCCAGGTCTTTTGGGCCTCTGGATGGGCTTGAGCATCTCTTCCAATTTCTGCATTTTTGTTATTTGCAGCCCAAGACCATTCAATTTTTCAGATCTTGTAAGTGAGATATCTCAACATGCAGAGGGCTAAATTGTCTAATTTTTCTACCATAGGTCTAACATAACACTAAGGGCAGGCCAACAAAATTTGGGGTATATTAGAGTTGGTATGCTCCAAAAATCAACAAAATTTATTTTATCATATTCTGAATAAAACTATAGAATTATTTTCCCCATAAATTCCCATTTTGGGGAGGGCCTAGATATGACTAATTAAGAGACATGCCCAAAATTTCGGCCCATGTGGACTTAGTGTTTGGGCAGGGCACTCATTTTAGTTTCTAACCTACCCTAGGACCAGCCCTAGGAAAATGTATTTATAGGGTAGTAGAGCTAACCAAAATTTATGTGTAACCTATCAAATTAAAGGTAATTTCAAGACCTACAATTGTCATGTTGAATACATTTTATGAAAAAGGATGTAGGTGCCCTAAATATTGGCATGCAACAATCGGATTATAGGAGACAGGAAATACACTATTCATGTACTTAAATAAATCCAGGATTTATAATATTGCATGGCACTAATCCTAAAGCAATCGGACGGCTGCTGATTTTCTTCTCCAAATTGTCTGGAATCCATCCCGAACTTCACGGGAGCTCTCCCGGTGTCTACCGGCGGCGCTTCCACCAGAAAACTTCTCCTCCCCCCTCACGGTGGTGGGGGCAACCTTTTGCCGGCGGCTAGGGCGGCGGAAAGTGGCGGAGCCACCTCACCAGAAAGCTTCCAAACGCCATTAATGGCGGAAAAGAAGAACTGGGTTCGGGCTCATTCGAGCCCGAACCCTACCCTAAACATTCCTAAGATCTAGGCATGAAGAGAGAGGTGAGGGAGGACCTTCCCGGCGGCCTTGCGACATGAGGAGCGGCGAAGAACCATTGCGGCGGCGGCAGTGCAGTCCCTCAGTTTCACGGCTCCAGCTCGGTTTCTCTCTCTCTCTCTCTCTGCTGCTCTCCTTGTCCTGAGGGTGATGAAGTGAGGGGGGAAAAAGTGGGGAGATGAAGTATAGGGGGGGTGATAATTCCTAAGTGAGAGGTGGTGGCCTAGCTTTGTTTTTGTCACCATGCATGCATGGGTGGGCCCCACTCCATCCACCTCCTCCTCAATGACTCCAGGGGTCGGCCAGCCCAAGTGGGGGCTGATGGCATGGGTCCAAGTGGCTCATTCCACTAAACACCCTTAAATATACCCCTTTCTCTCTCCTAATTATTCTTTAATTTTTGAGATTCTCTCTTTCTCTATCTCCTAGTCACTAAGTTGGCTAGTCAACCCTCTAGTCTATTGGCACCCCACATGTCCATTTCATCCCTCAAGGTAAGGTTAGCCCAAGTGAATTTGGCTTGAGCTTGAGTTAGCCCATTTGGGCTAGCTTGACCCAAACCTAGGCTAGGGTTGACTTAGGTCAATTTGGTCTTTGAGGTTGGCCCAAATGGGTCCTTGGTGACCCATTGGTATCCCCTAAGGTTAGGTAGGGTTGTCTTGGCCCTTTGGAGGTCACTTGACCCTTAGGCTTAGGGCTAGAGTTGACTTTGGTCAACTTAGCCTTTTTGGTTGGCCCCAATGGGTCCTTGGTGACCCATTGGCCTCTCACTAGGGTTATGAAGGTATGTGTGGGGTCCACTTAGCTAAGGTAACTTCAATTGGCCCTTGTGTAGGTCAGTTTGACCCAATATAGGTTAGGTTGACCCATTTAGGGTTAGAGTTGACTTTGGTCAACTTAGCCTCTTGGGTGGACCCTAATGGGTCCTAGGTGACCCATTGACCTCACCCTAGGGTTATGTGGGCTTGGGTGTGGTCCACTTGGCTTGGGGATGGTCAATTGATCCTAAGTAGGTTAGTTTGACCCATTTAGGGTTAGGGTTGACTTGGGTCAACTTAACCCTTTTGACTGCCCTCCATGGGCCCTTAGTGCTCTAATGGATCTTACAATGGGTTGATGAGACCATGGTGGGGTCTTGAAGTCTTCGTGAAGCCCCATGGTTATCTTAAACTACGGTTAAGGAATTTACTATTTGCAGACCATAATGGTCTCACCCACATTCTTAGGTTTTCTTGGTCTTCTTGGGCTTCCTAGGGTTTGGTCATGACCTAGTCATAGCCAAAACTACTCTTAGGGGTCTAGTTGGAAATGAGATGTTACACATGGTGCTACCAACTCTCCAAAAAGTCCGGACTATTTAAGGAAGGCGCTACCACTCCTTTATTGAGCTCGATACCCTAGGCAGGATCCACGGGGCGGCCAGTTAGGCCCACGGGATATGCCCTTATATTTGACTAGTGTGGGACATAGCATCTCGCGCCATTCCTCCCAACAACGGGGGCATTCCTGGACCCCAACAATTGATACCTTCACCTCCTGAACCAGTAAGAAGGGGTCGAGCTACATTGAGAGGAATACTAGAAGAAGGAATAGGAGTAAGGGTAAGGCTCCAATCCAGCCTACAATATCTTTTGAGAAGGTCTTATTGCCATCCAACAAATATGACCAAGAAAGTATATATGGTCATTAGTTGAATGGAAGATCCAATAGTGTGAACAAAAGTGTTCACAACTATAGTGGATGGAAGGGGATAGGCTTGAGTGCCTTTAAGGGCCCATATAAGGAAATACATATGGCCCATCTTGGACCATTTGTGTTTGGTGCCCTAGCCCCCTCACTCAAGGAAAAGGAAGCATCAACTTCCAAGTCCCTTCCAGCTAGACAGCTGGCTGCGGTTTAGCATGTAGCTCAATCTCATAGGGTAATTTCTAATGCTTCAACTTGTGCTTTGACACCAAACTCAGACCTATTGATACCAATAAGACATTGAATATTAAGATTAACTAAAAGTAGTAAAAATGCGAAGATATTGCTGAAAGAAACAAGAAGAATGCTGCTATATTCCTTCATAAGCAGAAAACTAAAGTATTTACTTCAAAAGCTATTCAGAAAAAAGTTACAACATCCATTAGTGTTAGTGTTGTGGAAAAGTGTGACACTTTGCCATAGATTATTGGCACAACCCCAGTTTGCATAATGCAAAGAAAGACATCCCAGCTTGGCAAGATTATGCTAGAAATACTTATACTACAAACATGCACCTAGGACCCAAGATATATTAGGCTCCTAAGGATAAGCGATCTATATTTTACTAATTAGTTCAAGCACCTCTCTAAATCAGATATGGTACTTGGACAGTGGGTCATCCAGACATATGATTAGGACAAGGATCTCACTTAAATACTACACTCCAATAGAGAATGGACCTAAAGGTATCTTTGGTAGCTCTGATAGGGGCATCACCAGAGGCTATGATATGATTATCAATGGCATAGTCTCAATAACATGGGTAGCTTATGTGGAAGGATTGAAACACAAATTTGTAAGCATTAGTCAACTACGTGACTTGGGTTATGTCATTGAATTCCACAATGACAAGTGATTGATCAAGAAGTCAGATGACTTAGAGGTCATCCTCTCAGGATCTAGGAGTGGAAATGTGTAATGCTTAGATTTCATTTGCAATAATTCATTATCTCCTATGTTTCTTGTAGCTAATGAGAGAAAGTCTCTTTGTGTTCAATGGCATAAGAGACTTGCCCACATTAACTACAAGATAATGAACAAATTATTTTCTAAAAATTTAATTAGAAATAGCCCTAATTTAAAATGTGTTAAAAGTGGTCCCAGTCATGCATGCCAAATGGGCAAGCAAACAAGAGCCACCTTTAAATGTATTGGCTCCAAGGACACTGAAAGATGTCTCTATCTATTATATACGTACTTATTTGGTCCATTGCCCATTCAGAGCCTCGGAGTGAAGCTGTATACCCTAATGATAATAGATGATCACTCTAGGTATACATGTGTATTCTTCCTTAAGAAGGCGTGAGCTACCTTTAGTGTTTTTATAAACCATGTCAAGGACATACCGAATGAGTTATAATGTACTATGGTGAAAACTAGAACTGACCATAATACAGAGTTTCAATATGGGGCTATGACAAAGTTCTGTCAAGTCCTTGGTATCACCCAAGAGTTTTATTCTCCCAGAACTCCCCAACAAAATGGAGTGGCTGAGAGAAGAAATAGGACTATAATAGAGTCTTACAGAACACTGCTTAGTGACTCCTCACTCCCAGAATACTTCTGGGTTGAGTCAGTCAATAGAACCTGTTATGTTCTAAATAGAGCCTCCATTAATAAGACCCATGAGAAAACCCCCTATGAAATTCTGAAAGGCAAACAACCAATCATTTCATATTTTAAAAAATTTGATTGCAAGTGTTATATTTTAAACAATGGGAAATCTCAACTTACAAAATTTGCTGAAAAATGCAATGTAGGTGTTCTTGTTGGATATGGCTCACATAATAGAGCCTATAGAGTATTCAACAAGAAGACCCATTGTTGGGTATTGTATCCACACTAACCCTGATTTGATGAAGTCATCCTTGAACTAAGATGAATTAAGTTATATTTGATGCTTTGTTTGAGTTATGTGCTTGCAGGATTCTAATGGGAAGTGTAGACCAATGTCAGTCTACAATGGGTCACCAAACACAAGACCATACAATGTAATCCCTCATTGTGTGATCCAAGGTGTTGACTCATGTGTAGCCTCTCTATTGGGATACAATTCATATTCAAGCTCTAGGACTTATTGGAAAAGACTTGATGCTGGTTTCACCAAAGAAGATGAATTCTGTCAAGAAAATTTCCTAAGTATTATACTCGAGTAGTTTTATATCTACTCGAGTAAATGACTGAGTTTATACTCGAGTAATATTACTCTTACTCGAGTAAGGATGATAGATCCCGAGTAGTCAACTTATGGCTCTCGAGTAGTTAAGACAACTACTCGAGTAGATTCCCTCTTTCTTGGGTTTACATAATTTTCTTCTCCAAATATTTTCTAAGTGAAATACTCAAGTATACCATATAGATAGTCGAGTAGTTTATCTCTTCTGTCTCGAGTAACTGAATTCTGGCTCTTGTGTAGTTCTTACTTACTCGAGTAGTCTAAGTCATATACTCGAGTAGTTCACTTACTACTCGAGTAGTCCAAAGTTTTTACTTGAGTAAACCAGAATCTTCCTTCCTCAATTTCTCTTTGTCAATTACTCGAGTAGTCATCTCCATATACTCGAGTAGTTCTTATTATCTCGAGTAGTTGAACTTCACTACTCGAGTAACCCAGAATTCTATTCCAGAAAATGTTTCTAAGAGAATTACTGGAGTAGTCATTTCCATATACTCGAGTAGTTCTTATCATCTCGAGTAGTTCAACTTCAATACTCGAGTAGTCCATTATTCCAGCTCAGAAAAGTTTCTAAGTCCCTGTATCGAGTAGTTTCTCAACCACTCAAGTAGTTTATTCTCATCTACTCGAGTAGTATTCCTTATACTCGAGTAATCCACTCCACCTCTCGTGTAACTACCTAAGTACTCGATTATGTCTTTTTGATACTCGAGTAGCTGATCTCTTTTTCTTCAAGTATATACTCGAGTAGTTCTCTTCTTCTTACTCGAGGAGTTTTCTTGTATACTTGATTAGTTGTCTTTTACCCACTCAAGTACTTCTGTAATGTACTCGAGTAATCATTTCCTCACTCGAGTATATTACTTCAATTTTTTTGAAAAATTTTGTTAAGTCCAATTTAACAGAATTCTTAATGAGCCTTGATGTGATTGGTCTACGTGTACCTCATTATGAATTAATTATGACTGCTCTTTGCCGATCCTATATAAAGTCTATTCAAACCGACAAACCCGAAGCAAGGAGATCATTCCGAAGTTTTGCAGCTGAATATTCTTAAGTTTTCTGATTTCCTCTCTCTCTCTCCAAGAAACGAGAACCGCCGCCGCCGCTGATTCTCGACCGGCTAGGGTTTCGATTTTAGAGGATTCAGATCAAGAAGGTTCTACAGATCGAGATTGCTGCACAACTCTTCATCTTCTATTCGATCAATCGTGTGAAGCCAAGAAGATCCAGATCTGATTTTGCCAATATTTTCTTCACCTTTATGATAAAGTCGCAAAGCCTAGAAGAAGAATATCTTGGCTGACAGTTTGCAGATCTGAAAAAGATTTACTGTTTGTATTTCTATACACATTTTATTTCATTCTTGTAGGAGATATTTCTCCAAGTGTAGGAGCCTTTGTCTCCGAGATTGTAGGAAGTTTAATCTTCCGAGTGTAGATCCGTTTTGTGGATCGAGATTGTTGGAACGTTATTCCGAGGTGTAGGATTGATTTTCAATCCGAGATAGTGGAGTAGCTGAGTCTAGTATATTGCTAGATCGGTGAGGGAAAGTGGATGTACCCAAGGTTGGGGAACCACTATAAATCTTGCCTCATATGTGATTGATTGGAAGATAGTTTTGTGCTTTGATCTATAATTTTTATTCCGCAAAAAGACACACATCTCACCTATTCACCCCCCTCAAGGTGATTTAGGTAGGCAACTATAAACTTTCAATTGGTATCAGAGCCAGGTTGATCATTAAAAGGTTAACACCTTGATCAGATCCTTATATAGTCGTCTTTTGAGATCTACCAAACATGGACAAAGCTAAAGATTTAGCCAAGCTTCATTTGTGCACCAAGAATAACTTTCCCATGTGGAAAGAGAGAATCAAATTCTTTATGGAAACTGTGGATCCAAGGATCTTCATGATAGTTGAAGAAGGTCCTTATATCCCCATGACCATCTCCACAATAGATCTAACTAAGAAAGTCCCAAAGAAACTAATGTATCTAGATAAGGACGAGATTGCACTTGTGTCGTTAGACAAAAAGACCAAAAATATTATAGCAAGTGCAGTCGATGACACAATGCTGCAAAACTTGATCCACTGCCAGTCTACAAAGGAGATGTGACAGTCACTAGTTACCCTGATGGAATGTATAGAAGAAGTGAGGGATGATAGAAGATCCCTTCTAAATCAGAAGTATGAAGCCTTCCGACAAGGAAACAAGGACACCATTGCTGACACATTTGAGAATTTCTTCAAAATAGTGAATGACCTAAGGGTCTATGGCAGAGTCTTCACTAACAGAGAATTGAATGACAAGTTCTTGAGATCCCTAACTAAGAAATGGGATAACAAGGTCTGTGCTATCAGGGAGTTTGGAAAACTGGCCGAGATAGACCCATAGAATCTCTTTCGGAAGCTTATGTCATATGAGCTTCAACTCAATACCAGAAAGGCTGAAAAAGAGAAGAGCAGGTCTGTATTCAAAGAGAAGTCTATTGCTTTAAAGGTAGAAACCTCTAAGAAGTCAAAGGTTGTTCCTCCTACTCCAGCACAAGAAGTTAGTGAAGAAGAAACCTCGGAGCCAAGCACCTCAGGGTCTGAGCTATCAGAAGGAGAGTTCTCACTACTCTCACGACAGTACAAGAAATTCTTGAACAAGACGAAGCAATGGAAAGGCAAGGATACCTCCTATAGACGATCACGACATGATGGTGATCGTCAAAGAAAAGGCTCAAGCAGCCATGACAGGTATACTTCTAAACAGAATAAATATGTTTCCTCTGACATTATTTCCTACTGCTGTAATAATCCAGGACATGTCATTGCTGACTGCCCTCACAAGAAGAAGGAGGGTGGTAGAAGAGAGGAAAAGAAGTCCTCGTACAATAAGAAGAGGACAGAGAAGAGCTTAATAGCCAAAAAGGGCAAGACTCTTAGTGAATCTGACTCATCTGAGTCGAGTGAAGAAGAAGAAGCTTATTTTGGGCTTATGGCTCAGAAAGATGATGAACAAGAACCCCAGTTCACTGGGAAGGTAAACTCTCACACACCTCTTTCAGATTCTGAAGTTTTTGAACATGATCGTGAGGATAGCTCTTCTGACGATGAGTCTGAACTCATGGCCCAGTATAAGGAATTAATCATGGCTTACGACAAATGTCGCCGAGTCGTGAAAACTCAGGCTAAAGAGATAAATTCTCTTAAAGCTGAAGAGAGCATCTTGAGAGAGCAAGTCGCAAAGACTGACTCGCTCAAAGAGAACTTCAGTAATGTTATTGAAGAATATAAGAAGGCTCTTGAGCACCTTGACCTTAAAGAGAAAATCATCAAAGAGTTGGAAGAACAACTCGCCGCTGAAAAGAAACTTGTTGAAAGTTTCTCTAAGCCTAAGACTGTTCTTCCATTCATTACTGAATTCTCAGCTAAGGCCAAGGGTGATAGACTAGGCCATGAAGAAGCTCCTAGTAAGTATTCTATGAGAAATAAGGCTCAACGGAAGAATAAGGCCGCCAAGAAGGCCTTGGCCAAAGAGAAGGGTAAAACCCCTCAAGATTCGACGTCTTTCAAAAAGGTCATATTTCCATCAAATGAGTTTGATCTTGACTCATCCTACGAACACTTTGCTAGGCCTACCTATGTAGAGCCAAAGTCTCGTTATAAAGGATGGACTCGCCCCAGAAATTTTGGTGAAAGTGTCTTTAAGGCACCTTATGAAGAAGTGATTTTTCAGAGCTATGGCCCTTTCAATCATGGTCATAACATCAAGAAGGCACCAAAGGCAAAGCCTGTTGAAAGAACTAGTGCCTAATCACCTAGAGGGGAGGGGGTGAATAGGTGAACAATATCTTTTTAACTTTAAAGGCAGAAATACAGTACAGTAATTGCAATTCTACAAATATCACAGCACAGCAACCATACAAGCATACATTCACAGAGTGCACATAGGATTTATAGTGGTTCCCCAAGGTCTGGGTACATCCACTTTCCTCCTTCACCTATCTAGTAGTGTACTAGATTCGGCCTAACTTCTCCACTTCTCCTCAGTTCCTCAGATCTTACAACTCAGAACCCCAAACAGGTTCCTACAACTCAGAGTGATCCCACTCCTATAACTCAGGCACCAAGCCCTACCACTCAGTCTTCAACAAGACCTACACTCAGGCACAACAGCCCTATCTCAACCTTCAACAAGGCCTACACTCAGAGAAATGATTCTCCTACACTTAGGCTCACAGCCCCTACCTCAGCCTTTATAGATTTAGGCTTACAACTCAGATCTATACAAGATCCTACAGAAATTAGAAAATACAAAGTATATAACCACAACTCTGATAGAGAGAGATGAGTTGACTGGCTTCTTGATGAGTTCTTGGAAGAACTTGGCTGAGATCAACCTCCCTTGGCTTTCTTCAAAGCTTCTTGAATTAGAACACAGTAGGGTTGTATCTCTATGCAGATGATATTCAATCAATTGCTGACTTGATATTCTGATTTCAATCTGAATCTTCCTTATCAGCCTGGTTCAACAGCTGGTCTTCTTAGAAGGAGCTCTCTCTCTCCAACTTCTTAGATCTTCTCTTGAAGGTCTTCTTCTTGTTGTGTTGTTTTTCACTTTATTGATCGATTCATATTCTGTTGAAGGAATAAGCCTTTATATAAGCTTTCTTCATGATGACTGGCTGATCCGGTTTCTAACAACCTTCTGACAGCTCTTGACAATTGCAGTTGACCGGTTGAAATGGCAGCTGTCAAGTCATCCTGTCACTTCTTGAAATCTCTGTCACTGTCTGAAAGTGTCGAGACAGATAGTCTTTATGTGTCGACACAAATAGACCAAGTGTCTACACAAGTAGACTAAGTGTCGACACTAGCCTTCATGGTGTCAACACAACTCCTTATGTTGTTGTAACTGCTCCTCGACACTGCTTCTTCTGAATGTGTCGACACTGATCCTGTGTGTCGACACAAGTCCTTCTTCAATACTTAGTTGAATTCTGCTAAGTGTCGACACAAGTCCTTTGTGTCGACACATCTTCTTGTGTTGAAACTTGCTAAGTGTCGACCCATCTTCTTTGTGTCTACACATGTCTTCTGTGTTGAAACTTTTGCTGAGTGTCAACACATCTCCTTTGTGTCGACACATTCTTCATGTGTTGAGACTTTGCTGAGTGTCGACACATGTACTTGAATTTTGTTGAAGTTTATTGAGTGTCGACACAGCCTCCTAGTGTCGACACTTTTACTGTCGACAAAGTTTCTCTGGGTGTCGACACTGCTTCTAAGTGTCGACACTTATTATGTAGACAATTCTTCTTTGTGTGTCGACTCAACCTATATGTGTCGACACTTTTCTTCTGGTGTCGACTCTGCCTTCCTGGTGTCGACACAATTACTCCAAGTGTCGACACAGCTTCTCTAGGTGTCGACACTAGCCTTCTTAAGTGTCGACACTTTTCTTCTAGGTGTCAACACATGGACTTAGAAACTTTTCCTGCAAACCTGCAGTTACTTATCCTGCACAAATAAACTCAAAGCACATCAAATACACCTTGATGTATATCATTGAGTAGGGTGAGTCTTCTTCAAATCAGGTACATATATTCCAATATACCCAACACCTGTTGTAGAAAAGCCAATAAAGTGGAAGAAAACATGTGATTGTCATCATCATGAAGCTTCTTCCTCCAAGAATGCTGCCCCTGCTAGACCACAATTCCAAAAAGTCAAGCAGGAGAACATAAGGAAAAGATACAACAGATTTGGGTGTTGGTGTTATATCAGAACTGGTCACTTTGCCATTGATTGCTGGTTTAATCCCAGAAATGATGCAACCCCTCATGTTGGCAATATGACAAAGACCACTCCTAATGCTAATATTCATAAGGAGAGTGTTCTAACCCGAGACCAAGGACCGAAACATATTTGGGTTCCTAAGGCAAAATGATTGTGATTGCAGGTATGTCCAAAGGCCACCAAAACGCCAATCTGGTATTTGGACAGTGGATGCTCTCGGCATATGACCGGGACAAGAAGCCTAATTCAGAATTTTTCTCCAGTCGTGAATGGACCAAAGGTCATCTTTGGAGGTTCAGACCGTGGAATCACTAAAGGCTACGGTATGATTATGAACGGTAATGTATCCTTCTCATATGTGGCTTACATTGAAGGTTTAGAACATAACCTTATAAACATAAGCCAACTCTGCGATAAAGGATACATAGTTGAGTTTCACGCTGTTAAGTGCTTGATAAAATCCGTCGATAATATGAAAACGATTCTATCCGGCACTCGAAGCAAAAACATATTTTGCCTAAATTTTATCTGTATAGACTATTCTACACCAGTGTGCCTTTTAGCAGAAGATAGTGCGTCTCTTGGTGACCAATGACACAAGAGACCAGGACCTATTAATTACAAAACTATTAATAAATTATTTTCAATGAACTTAGTATGTGATGCCCCAAATGTCAAGTACGTCAACGATAGAACTTGTCATGCATGTGTAAAAGGCAAGAAAACAAGGGCTACCTTTAAAAGCGTTATTGGCAAGGATTCTAATATATGTCTTCATCTTGATGCAATAGCCCCGAGCCGACCCCTCTCGGGTGGCCTAGCCAGAGGACCACGTTCTGGCGACCACTGCCGGGCTGCAGCCCAAGCACCCCACCCATGACCGCGCCTATTCTCAGCGCGGCGGGATGTTGGGGCGAGGTCTCGAACCCATCCCCCTTGATATTTAATAGAAAAACCCTTGGTTGTAGAAGAATCAATACATGTTGTATTTGATGAGAAGAGCTTGCTCCAAAGCAACTCTTCTAGTGTGCTTATTGAAGATGCAGGTGCAAAGCTGAAAGAAATTAGCTTGGATAAACCATCCGATGATAAAGGTGAAAAATTCATCAAGATCACCACTCGAACCCCTATTGGAGAGGCTGATGATCAAGATGAAGAAGTCATCCAAGATTAAGAAGTCACTCCGGTGATTGAAGATAATCCAGATGCAAAGACTCTAGAGCTCAGACATCTGAAGGATCACCCCATGGATCAGATCATAGGAGATCCCAGGGATGGTGTCAGAACTCGCAGAGGTACAACTAATGAGAATTTGTATTTAAGTTTTCTCTCACAGGTTGAACCAAAGAAGTTTGAGAAGCAAACTCAGACGCATCATGGATAATGGAGATGGAAGAAGAACTAAACCAGTTCAAGTGCTGCAAAGTATGGAAACTTGTTCCAACACCCAAAGGTAAGAACTTCATTGGGACAAAATGGGTCTACAGGAACAAGATGGATGAGGATGGAACGATTGTAAAGAACAAGGCCAGACTCGTCGCAAAAGGGTATCGTCAAGAGGAAGGAATCTACTTCGACCAGACGTACGCTCCAGTGGTAAGGCTGGAGGCAATAAGGTTATTCCTAGCATATGCTGCACTGAAAGGCTTCACTGTCTATCAAATGGACGTGAAGTCTGCCTTCCTTAATGGTGGCATAAAGGAAGAGGTAGGTATATGTGTAACAACCTCCGGGTTTCATTGTCTCTAACTTTCCTGATTATGTTTACTTACTGCACAAAGCTTTATATTGTCTGAAACAAGCCCCTCGGGCTTGGTATGAGACACTGTCTAGCTTTCTACTTGAGAACAAGTTCACAAGGGTAAAGATAGACAAGTCATTATTTCTTAGGGAAATAAAAGGCAAGATTCTGCTAGTGCAAATCTATGTCGATGACATTATTTTTGGCTCTATTGACGACAACCTCTGCAAGAAGTTTTCAAAACGTATGCTAGGGAAGTTTGAAATGAGCAGTATGGACGAGCTAAAGTATTTCTTAGGGCTTTAGGTGAAACAATCTGAAGATGGAATTTTCATCTCGCAGACCAAGTTCACCAAAGAGCTGATTAAGAAATTTGGAATGGAGAACGCAACCTCGATGAGGACTCCAATGGGTTCAACAATGTCTCTAGACAAGGATGAAAAAGGGAAACCTTTTGATTAAACCAAGTATAGAAGTATAATTGGATCCTTGCTCTACCTTATTGTAAGTAGACCTAACATAATGTTCTCAACATGTGTCTGTGCTAGATTTCAAGTGAACTCTAAGGAATCTCACTACACTGCTGCAAAGCAGATTTTGAGATACCTTAAAGGTACGCCAAATCTTGGCTTATGGTACCCAAGAAGTAATGATAGCAAGCTAATAGGTTTTTCAGATACAGATTTTGTAGGGAGCAAAGATGATAGGAAAAGTACTTCCTGGACTTGCCAATTCTTTGGAAGAAGGCTTATCTCCTGGAGTAACAAGAAGTAAAACTATGTAGCAATCTCAACGGCTTAGTCAGAGTACATCTCTGTAGGCAGCTGCTGTGCACAGTTACTATGGATAAAGAATTAGTTTGAGGATTATAATATGAAGTTTCAGAACATTCCTCCGTTTTGCAACTCTTCCAGCGCAATTGCAATAGACAACAACCCAGTCTCGCACAGCCGGACAAAGCATATAGAGCTAAGGTATCACTTCATCTGGGAGGATGTGGAGCATGGGGACATAGACCATCAATATGTCTCTACAGACAGGCAGATTCCAGACATTTTCAAGAAGCCGCTGGACGATACCGAGTTCTCGTTCTTCAAAACAGAACTTGGAATGGTCAACATAGAAGATTAGAGTAGATGGATTTTTAAGAAGGCTCAAAGTTCAAGGATTAGTCAAAAGTTGGATTTTTACAAAATTCTAACTCCTTGACTCGAGTAAGAAGCAACATACTCGAGTAGTCTACTTGACCTACTCGAGTAGTAGAATGACATACTCGAGTACCTCAACTCGCCTACTCGAGTACTTCAGCATACCTACTCGAGTATTTCAGTATACCTACTCGAGTACTTCCAGACACATCTACTCGAGTACCTCATTTCATCTACTCGAGTAATATCAACTGACTCGAGTATATGCTGGGACATTATTCAAAATTTTTTATGCGCAAACTAAGGCTTATGCCGCCACTTCTATGGTATGATTCATTCATTTATAAATTAATTAGACATAAACCTAAGGTTATATAAATCAGAAATTCCATAAATGTCCTACACGAAATCATTTCCGCTCTCGAGTCGCCGACTGTCTCTTCGCCTTACTTCAACAAGTTGCAGAGCCGCGCTAGTTCCTTCTCCCTGTTCAAATTTCCCACGGGTTTCTGAATCATGGCCGCCTCTTCAAAAATTGGCGTTGCTTCCGAATTGGTTGTCGCCGGTATTGCTGAACTTTCCGACGATTTCCATAATCTCATGATCTTGCTCGACACCGCCGGACTCACCTTCATCCTTCAAGAACCATGTCGACTCCTCTTCCCTGAAGTTGCAGAGTTCTTCAGAAACATCAAAGTGAAGCGCCACGGGGCCGTTCTCAAATCCAAAGTTAGAGGTATCAAAATCAAACTTGCAAAAATTTCAGTTTCTCAACTTCTCTGATTGCCAGTTGTAGATGAAGATGCTGATCTTGGGGAAGAATAATCAGCCAAAACCTGCTTGTTCTGTGGATTCCTACAGCTGCACAGTACATCAAGAGGTCTGATATGAATGATAAAGGGAAATTATTAGTTGATATCATTGGAAAAGTCCTTCTATGCAGAACAAACTCAATCAGAGACATTCCCCTTTACTTCTTTGAAATCATGCAATTAATAGTCTGCAGAAAGAGTTTTCAGTTTGGCATGCTGATCCTGGATAAAATTAAAGAGAGCATTAAATCCCCAAATTATGCCAGAATCCTATCTCTACTTCTACATGAGATCAACCCAGAAGTCTTCAATTTCTCTAAAGGGAGTATTCTTCACCATATGAAGAAGGTCTCTATTTCCTCCATACAAATATGGGAGTTAAAACTACAGAATCCTTCTCAGGCTGCAAAGGTTACAAAAGTCCAAGACACAGAGGACAGGTCCCCATCTCCCTCTCCATCTCAGGTCCCCAACTCCTCTGGTGCACCTATTGAGGGGGAGCCTGCTCCTTCTGTTCCAACAAGGTTACCTACTACTCCAGAAGCAACTTCTCCTTTACCTCAGACTCTAGCTGAGATTCCTTCTGCATAATAACTTCAAGAAGCCCTCCTCTCCACAGAAGCTGCTATCAATGAAATGATAGAAGAATTGACTGCAGAAGATCCCCCTTCTCCTCTTTATCCTAAGGAAACAACTACTGATATTCCCAAGGACTCCACTCTAGTACAATCCCCAGCACATTCTCCATCTCCAGCAAAGTCTCCTACCTCACACCAAGAGCAGACAAAAACTATTTTCATTTCAGATGAGGCATCACCTCGGCCAGTTGAAGCTCCACTAAGGAATTTGAACTTCTCCATCCCCATAGTCACTGAAGCAAGGGATGCCCTGATTCACACTACTAGAGCTAAGAGCTCTGTCTCCATAGAAGAAATAGCTCCCTGGGTTGCTCCTCCTCCTCTAGTTCCATCTGCTAGTTCTCCTCCTGCTGCTGCCTCCTCTACTGACCTGCTAAATTAGATTGCCCTTCTACTTCAAGAATGGAAAAGCTACTTTGACACCTCTTTAAAAGTTGTTACTGCTAAGGTCACTGCTCTTGAGACTGAGGTGAGCAGGGGATTTGCTGAAATTCAACATAATACAGATCAGCTCAGAAGCCTTTTTCAAATTGGTGGAAAGGCTCTGGATCACAGCATTACCAGTATTGGTCAAGTAATGGACCAAGGTGTGACTCTGGCTGAAAAACAGATTGAATTAGACAAAAGGGCTGAAGCTACAAAAATGAAGATCTGTGAAGAAGTTGGAATCTTCAAAGATGATGCTATTGAAAAGCTGACTGTTGAAGTCAGAAAGGGGGAGGGTTTGGTGAAAGAGTATTTAGAAAAATCAGATGCTCTCAAGCAAAAACTTTGGGAAACCAAAATGAAAGAAATTCATGATGATGCATTAGGACAGATTCAAAGTGTCAAATTTCATACATATGATACTGCTATCTGGACGCATAACTAGATTCTTCCTGAGTTTTTATTGATCCAAATGTCATTCCTCATCATCTTAACCCCCTAGCTGCTGCTGCTCCTGCTCCTCCTCTGCAACCTACTTTCTCTCCCAGACCTGAAGACCAAGAAGGTCCTCCTCCAGACACTTATGCTTAACTCTGGGAGGATGACCCTGCAGATATTTTTCTCCAAGCTCCTCCTAAGATACAGACTTCTAAGAAGAAAAGAAAATATGTTGAAGGTCCCTCTGCCAGCAGGTCTACCCCAGTTCCAGATTCAGAAAAGAGAAAGGCTCCAGAATTTGCAGAGATATGGTCTCGTACCTCCAAGTCCCTTATTTTGGACACTCTCAAACTTGTTATGGAGTACCATGAGAGCAGGAATATTCATTACAGCTCCCAGGAATGGGAGTTATATGAGAAATCCATGACCAAGAGGAGATTATATGACAGAGAATTTGGAAGAAATAACCCTGCTGCTCCTCCAAGACCTCCTAAGTACTACCCAAAGCCTATAGCTACCAAAGGAGACATCAAGAGAAGAAAGGCAGGCAGTAGCATCAAATTTAATCTACAAGAACATATGAGCTGTGGAAATGATTGTTGTAGAAATGACATTTTTGGATAATCACATTTATATAATTCTAAGTTTTTGTTCATATTATCTTGTTCATAGTCTTATGCTTGCTTACACTGATTTATCTACTTAGCACTTTCTATGTCCATAATTCACCTTAGTGTAAAGGGTTCTGACTACTATAAATAGGGGTAGATTGTTGGGTATTGTATACATACTAACCCTGATTTGATGAATTCATCCTTGAATTAAGATGAATTAAGTTGTATTTGATGCTTTGTTTGAGTTATGTGTTTGCAGTATTCTAATAGGAAGTGTAGACCAATGTCAGTCTACAATGGGTCACCAAACACAGGACCATACAATATAATCCCTCATTGTGTGATCCAAGGTGTTGACTCATGTGTAGCCTCTCTATTGGGATACACTTCATATTCAAGCTCTAGGACTTATTAGAAAAGACTTGATGCTGGTTTCACCAAAGAAGAAGAATTCTGTCAAGAAAATTTCCTAAGTATTATACTCGAGTAGTTCTATATCTACTCTAGTAAATGGCTGAGTTTATACTTGAGTAATATTACTCTTACTCGAGTAAGGATGATAGATCCCGAGTAGTCAACTTATGGCTCTCGAGTAGTTAAGACAACTACTCGAGTAGATTCCCTCTTTCTCGGGTTTACAGAATTTTCTTCTCCAAATATTTTCTAAGTGAAATACTCGAGTAGGTCATATAGATACTCAAGTACTTTATCTCTTCTGTCTCGCGTAACTGAATTTTGGCTCTCATGTAGTTCTTACTTACTCGAGTAGTCTAAGTCATATACTCGAGTAGTTCACTTACTACTCGAGTAGTACAAAGTTTTTACTCGAGCAAACCAGAATCTTCCTTCCTCAATTTCTCTATGTCAATTACACAAGTAGTCATCTCCATATACTCGAGTAGTTCTTATTCTCTTTAGTAGTTCAACTTCACTACTCGAGTAACCCAGAATTCTATTACAAAAAATATTTCTAAGAGAATTACTCGAGTAGTCATTTCCATATACTCGAGTAGTTCTTTTCGTCTCAAGTAGTTCAACTTCAATACTCAAGTAGTCCATTATTACAGCTCAGAAAATTTTCTAAGTACCTGCCTCGAGTAGTTTCTCAACCACTCGAGTAGTTCATTCTCATCTACTCGAGTAGTATTCCTTATATTCGAGTAATCCACTTCACCTCTCGTGTAACTACCTAAGTACTCGAGTATGTCTTTTTGATACTCGAGTAGCTGATCTCTTTTTTTTTCAAGTATATACTCGAGTAGTTCTCTTCTTCTTACTCGAGTAGTTTTCTTGTATAGTCGAGTAGTTGTCTTCTACCCACTCGAGTAGTTCTGTAATGTACTCGAGTAATCATTTCCTCACTCGAGTATATTACTTCAATGTTTTTGAAAATTTTCGTTAAGTCCAATTTAATAGAATTCTTAATGAGCCTTGACATGATTGGTCCACGTGTACTCATTATGAATTAATTATGACTGTTCTTTGCCGATCCTATATAATAGTCTTGTCAAACTGACAAACCCTAAGCATGGAGATCATTCAGAAGTTTTGCAACCGAATATTCTTAAGTTTTCTGATTTCCTCTCTCTCTCTCCTAGAAACGAAAACCACCGCCGCCGCTGATTCCCGACCGGCTAGGGTTTCGATTTTATAGGATTCAGATCAAGAAGGTTCTACAGATCGAGATTGCCGCATAACTCTTCATCTTCTATTCGATGAGATCGTGCGAAGCCAAGAAGATCCAGATCTGATTTTGCCGAGATTTTCTTCACCACTCTGATAAAGCCACAAAGCCTAGAAGAAGAAGATCATGTCCGACAGTTTGCAGATCTAAAAAAGATTTACTGTCTGTATTTCTATACACATTTTATTTCATTCTTGTAGGAGAAATTTCTCCGAGTGTAGGATCCTTTGTCTCCGAGATTGTAGGAAGTTTTATCTTTTGAGTGTAGATCCGTTTTGTGTTTCGAGATTGTAGGAACGTTGTTCTGAGGTGTAGGATTGATTTTTAATCTGATATAGTGTAGTAGCCGAGTCTAGTATATTGCTAGATCAGTGAGGGAAAGTGGATGTACCCAAGGTTGGAGAACCACTATAAATCTTGTCTCGTCTGTGATTGATTGGTAGATAGTTCTGTGATTTGATCTATAATTTTTTTTCTGCAAAAAGACGCACATCTCACCTATTCACCCCCTCTAGGTAATTTAGGTAGGCAATTATAAACTTTCACCCATGTAGTTGAAGAGTCAATGCATGTTGTTTTTGATGAGACTAGGCTACTTTATTAGGGCTGGTCCAACAAACCTGTCATTGCAGGAAATGATCTGAAGATGAAAGTGCTCTCTATTTAGGACACATCCAGCCAAAGCAAGGATTCTTCAGAAGTTGAAGCACTCATAGATGAAGTTATAGGTGATCAGACTGAAGGAGAAGCAGATGCTATAGATGAAGTTCAACAGGATGAAGACAGTCTGCCTGCTGCAACCAGACTTCTAAGAGATCACTAAAGAAATCTTATCATTGGGAATTAACAATAAGGTGTGACAATTAGAAGCAGAGTTCACAATGAAGCATTGCTCCTGAGCTTCCTATTCCAAATTGAGCCCACGAGGTTTGAAGAAGCAAAGAAGGATAACTTTTGGATTAATATCATGCAAGAAGAGTTACAACAATTCAAGATGTGCAAGGTATAGAAGTTGGTGCTAAAGGAATTTGTACATAATATAATTGGCACCAAGTGGGTTTAAAGGAGCAAGCTTGATGAGAATGGGACAGTCATCAAGATCAAGGCAAGGATAGTAGCCAATGGTTATAAGCAAGAAGAGGGAATAGATTTTGACCAAACTTTTGCCCTAGTTGCAAGTTTAGAGTCCATAAGGATGTTCCTTACCTATGATCTACCGGATGGATGTCTAGTCAGCATTCTTGAATGGTAATATCAAGGAAGTGGTATATGTGTAGCAGCCCTCAGGTTTTGTATCTTACACTATAGTAACTCATGTTTATAAATTAAAGAAAGCTTTATATCGTTTGAAGTAAGCCCGTAGGACTTGGTATGAAACCTTGACTATCTTTCTCATCAAGAACAAATTCTTAAGGGGAAAGATAGATAACACATTATTTCTTAGGGAAACAATGAGCAAGTGTCTCGTAGTCCAAGTTTATGTGGATAACATAATATTTGGGTCTACTGATGATAACCTTTGCAAAAGGTTGCTAATCTTATATAGGGGGAGTTTGAGATGAGTAGTATGGGGGAGCTCAAATACTTCTTAGTCCTCCAAGTGAAATAGTCTGATGAAGGGATTTTTATCTCTCAGACCAAGTACACTAGGGAGCTTATTATGAAATTTGGGATGGAATTATATTCCACCATGAAAACCCCCATGGGGTCAAACATTCCCCTAGACAAGGATGAGAAGGGTAAGCCCTTTGATGAATCCATGTACAAATATATCATTGAATTCTTGTTGTACTTAGCTGCTAGTAGGTCAGATATCATGTATGCAACATATGTTTGTGCTAGGTATCAAGCGTGCCCTAAGGAATATCACTACTTAGCTTCAAAGAGAATCTTGAGATTTCTTAAGGGCATCCAACACTTCGCCTTTGGTATCCTAGAAATAATGATTTTGAACTAATTGGATATTCATATGCAGACTTTGCAGATTGCAATGAAGATAGGAAAAGCACAAATAGAACTTGTCAATTCCTAGGGAGAAGACTAATCTCATGGAGTAGTAAGAAGAAGACTAGTGTGGCCATATCTACTGTTGAGTCTGAGTATATCTCTACAGTAAGTTGTTGTGCACAACTCCTATAGATACAATATCATCTAGAGGACTATAACCCCAAGATAAGTCATTCTCCTTTGTATTGTGACTCATCAAGTGCAATTTCTGTTACTAAGAATCCTGTCTCATATAACAGGACCAAGCATATTGAAATTGCATATAACTTTATTAGAGAACATGTAGAGAGTGAAGATATTTGTCTTGAATTTGTCTCCACTGACAATCAAGTTGCTGAAATTTTCAGTAAGCCATTGGATGAGGCTAAGATCAATTTCTTCAAAATTTTGTTAGGAATGCTTAATATTGAATGATTCGTGTACATTAATTGATCCAGTTGTAGATTAAATTCTCTATATTTATAATGTACCTTCATGCTTAAACAAGTGTGTTGTGTAGGTATATTGATAGTTATTAATTACATTAACTACCTAGTTTGCACAATTATTCTTCTAAAATTTGTTAGCTGCTAGCAAACCCTTAGTCGCATGTTAGATTAACAACCTTTACCATAATAAAAGTAACACGTTGTCTCAATCAACTATCAATGGATGTCAAATATATTTTGACAATGTTCACTGAAAAATAATCAGGACAGCTAAAGTAGCTAAGAAAGGTTTAGTAGAACCGAGAGTACCGCTGAGATGGGCTGATTAAAATTAAATAGACTCATTTTAACTATCAAATTAGTAGAAATAATAATCAAGGTCATCCTCTCAACTCCAAAACATGACATATAAAAGCTCAATAAATTGAATGCCATTAAACCCTAATCTCTATCCAAGCCGTCAGGACCAAGCCCATCTTAACATATAATATTCAAGCTTTAATGACGCCAAAGTCTTCAAAAGATCTGCAAGAAGGCTATGAGATTGTAAGGAATGAATTTATACATGCCTCAGTGGAGATTAGAGAAGTCATCAGGATGTTGGATTCCCTAAGTTTAGACTATATCCTCTCTGAACCTTCTCCCATCCTGAGAGATGAACTTTTAGAATTTTTATCCAATGTAAAGCTTTATCCAAATAGGACATCACTGAAATCCAAAATTGGAGAGGTGAGGATCAAGATTACTCCAAGGAAATTGTCTAGGGCCCTTTAGTTACCCTCTCTTTATAGTGATGAAGAAGAGGACATCTCCAACAAGGATCGAGATAGTGCGTTGGAATGGTGTGAGTATAATGATGCCAAGATTGGATCACTAAGAAGGAAAAAATTCAACCAGAGAGAAAAATTACTTGCAGACATAGTTGGGAAAGCCATTCTATGCAAGCTTGGATACATGACACCATATCCAAGCCCATATTTGAGATAATCACCAGGATTATATAGCAGAAGAAAACCTTATGGGCCAATGTCATCTTCTAGAGGATATTTGTCTGTTTACCAGCTCCAAATATCGGAAGAATCTTGCCCCTTTATCTGATCAACTCCTATCGAGATAGCTTTAACAAGAAGCAAGGAGTCAAAATTCACTACCTGAAAAGGATGGAAATGAAGATATTGAAAAGATTCTCCAGAGTTCTTCCTATGAGTCAACCCTCTAAAGGAAAGTACAAGTCCAAGGAAAAAGGAAAGAAAGTTGTGGGGGCTGTTAATTCAGAATCTTATTCATAATATGATTCAGAATCTACATCCCCAGAAGATTTTGGTCTTCAGGTTGACATTGATCAAAGTCAGCCCTCTGCCAGTGTTCAAGCCAAAAATGAATCAGTAAGAAATCCAGTTGGTGGAGAGCATGTTGATGAAATCTATGTTGAACTTGATTCTACATATATTCCTTTAGAAAGTGCTGCACATAATGTGCCCAATGCTCCAGTTACTTCTGATAAGTAAGGGCTACTGGAACCAATATAGGATCTTGAAGCTATTTAGAATCATCTATACCAAAAGACGTGAATGCACCTTATGCGGGGGGGGGGGGGGGGGGGGGGGGGGGGGGGCTTGTGCTAATTAGTGAGCCAGCTCTCAATAAGATTGATGTCGCTGCAGATGATCATGGAAATTCATATATTACTGCTGATGTTGATATAGATGATAATGATACCATTTTTGTTGATGATGATAATATTGAGGGGTAGTGTTTAAAGGTCCTTGATCAAGATAAAGCTAATCCATCCACTCTCCATGAGTGTGATGATCAAGAGGGCCAAGGGAAACATTTTCCTATGATCAATCCTCCACCTTCAACAACTACAAATACCTCTCTTCTCAGTTCTATCAAGGCTCTATTGGATGAGCAAGCCACTTCAGTTAAAGCTTACATAGATAAGTCCATATCATAAGTAAAAGCATAGCTGCTGATAGAAATCCAGATATGAAAGATGAGATTGCTCACCTGAACAGAGAGATGACTAGCTGGTTTGATAAAGCAGCTAGTACAGTCAAAGAACAATCTTCAATACTAAGATCAATGGACGAAAGATTTAAATCTCTGCTACCGATATGGGGTATGTGAAGAACTATGTAAGTCAGACTGATGATATTAGGGTAGTTGCAGATAATGTAAACAATCCTACTACTAATACTGAGGTAACATCCATGAAAGAAGCCTACCGGATCAAAGATGAAATATTAGCTGACAGTGACAACATATTTTAGACATTATCCAGCAGGATTAAGGCTAACTCCCATTGGTTGAAGAACAAGCTTATTAAATATACCAGAAAGGGGGAGGTGGGCAATGCTAAGATTGCTAAGCTAATTGATGAGCATGCCTTCAAAGCACTTTAAGGTACATGGATTGCACTGCACCTTCCTCTGTTGGATAAGAATAGGCCAGAATATGTTGATTTCCCTGCTTAAACAAGAGTTGCACATGATGCACAACTTACAGCCATGAGAAAGAGAGTAGGAACTCTGTTGGCTGAAAAGTTCATGACAATGAGGAGAGATAAAAATACAGATGATCCAAACCATGAATATTTTAGTGATGCCTCAATGATAATAATTATCAATACATGTCTATACCATGGACAACTACTTAAGAACATTGACAACATATATTCTTCTGAAGAATGGCTCAAGTACCTGGAAAGGAATTCTTTAAGAGAAAGAATCTTCAAGGAGAATTTGGTCAGAAGGAACAACCCTAAGAAGTGCCTCACAAATACTTAACAAAACCTTTTCTTTACTTCAGGAGGCAGAAGAACATAGCCAAGAGTGCAAAGCTGGTAGGTGCAGCTGAAGATGAAGGCCCTAGCTCTACAAAGAAGAGAAAATCTGAATTATAGTTGAAACTCAATCAACTAATGTTGAATATTATATGTTAACCTTTATATGCTAGCTTATGAAATTAAATCTGGAAACTTTAAACTATTATATACATGTTAAACTATCCTAGGATAGTTTAGGTTGTTTTTGGCGGTTGAATCAAAAATGTTATAGATTATACATATTAGCTATGTTTATATGTTGAATAATCATGTTATTAAGCTATGCTTAAAATTGTTAAACATCTAGCTGTTATGATGTTATCCTTAGATCAGTCAGGTTGTTTAGCTTATGTTTAAGTTTGGCTAAACATTTGTTTTTCCCTATAATGTTGTCATGTTGTTATTGAATTAAGTTTTCCAATTTACTGTGATATGTTTTATGTGTTAAAATGCATCTTAGCATTGCTATGAGTTCTTCCTTCTTCAAATAGGGGGAGATTGTTAGGAATAATTCCCTTCAATGTTCCTTGGATTTGAAGAGGCATCACATTCAGTGCTAATTGCATAATGTATTTGATAGACATTTTACTTTACTATTTGTACATGTTTAAGTTGTTTAAAAACATGTTTAGAATATATTTGGGAATTGAAGTATTTATCTCAGTTGTTCTGGAAAAATTCTCCGAGAAGACTATTTGATCTCAGCGAAATTGCTAAGACTCGGCTAATAGCCCCTGATACAGCAACCTGTCCCAACCTTGCTGTGAAAGCAATGTGCTCTCAACAAAACCACTGAGACGCAGTTAATCTGCCACTGAGATTGAAGCCAGTCTCAGCTAAACTACTGAGATAATTTTGAATATAACCGTTGAGATAG
The DNA here is from genome assembly GCA_039583875.1 of Platanthera guangdongensis. Taxonomy (NCBI): domain Eukaryota; kingdom Viridiplantae; phylum Streptophyta; class Magnoliopsida; order Asparagales; family Orchidaceae; genus Platanthera; species Platanthera guangdongensis. The sequence goes on along the minus strand of CM077162.1, from coordinate 143,723,627 downwards.
GGCGACCCATTTTTGACGGAAGGCTAATAAAGCAAAACATCTTTATCCATTCTTGTCCATGTAAGGTCAAATCAATCTAAGAGCCATTGGAGATTGATGGAGTCTATATAAAGAATCCTCTAGGTCAAGAAAGAAATAGAGTCGTGTGCGTGCTAGTGCCATGTTGTTGTTGTCACTACTAAATGTAACGTCCCAATTTTCCTGAAGCAGGAAATGGTTTCTGTGAGATACTGTCCAGTGGTAGGGTTAACGTCGGTGGTAACGAAGCTATTTATGCCGAGATACCTCTCTGTGAGGTACCGCATGGCGGTAGCATCAGGCGTTGAGAGCATCGAGAGCTCAGTGTCGTTAAGACATATCGTCTACCACATGGCAGTAGGATGTTATCGCTCGGTGGTAGCAGAGTAGTAATGACATAGATAGATGTTAACGTGTGATTGGAGGTTTTGAATGGTGGCTTGTTGTCAAGCTAACGCTTGAGCTATCACGCGATGATAACTTGCTACTGTACGACTGTAATGCTCGTAAACCGAAATCTTGAGTAAATTATGGTCATTCGTTGTTTTTTGATTGAGATCCGACAGTGGAGTCTCATCCCAGATGGTATAAGGTCGGTTAATAAATTGGTTTCAAGATATCCTAAACACCTAGAGGGGGGGGGGGTGAATAGGTTCAATTCTTATTTCCTTTAGGCAGATAAATAATATCACTGTTAGACAACCTATGCAACAACTATCACAGCTCAGAGTAAAATAAACACAGCCAACACAGCATGCACACAGATTTATAGTGGTTCCCCAAGAGATGGGTACATCCACTTTCCCCTTTGCCTATCTAGCAGTATAATAGATTCGGCCTAACTCCCTTCTTTCTTCTCAGATCCTCAGATCTTACAACTCAGAACCCAAAATGGTTCCTACAGCTCAAACTTCACCAAGTGCTACAACTCAGATTCTTCCAGAGAATCCTACCTCAGAGTGAGTCCACACTCCAACAACTCAGACAATGCAGCCCTACCTCAGCCTTCATAGATATAGGCTTACAACTCAGAGAACTTAGTCTCTTACACTCAGATCTAGAATAGATCCTACAAAATTTGATTGAGAGAATGTTTATTTCTTCACCCAAGAGAACGATGAATGGATGAAGACTTCTTGATCAGTTATGGAATGAACTAACAACTTAAGATCCAACCTGTCTTAGCTTCTTCAAAGCTTCTTAAATCTGAACAAAGTAAGGTTGATCTTTCTTAAAAAGTTAGAGTCGATCCACAATTCATATCACCTCTTCTTTCAGATGTAGCTCTGAATTATTCTTGCAGACTTGTTCTGGATCTGCCTTCTCTATTACAGAGACTTGTTGATTTCAGGATGAAAATAACTTTTTTTCTTTGATAGAACATGTCTTTATATAGATCCCATCCGAGGTTACCGACTGATCCAGTTTATAACTGTCTTCTGACAGATGTGACAGCTTTTCAGTTACGACAGCTGTCATGTCTTCACTCTTGACAATTGAACCCTTTGCCACTTTTATCTCAGCAGAAAATGTCGAGATAAAACTTCATATGTGTCAACACAAATGGAACATGTGTTGACACAAATCTTGATGATGTTGACATAGCTCAAGGAATGTCGACACATCACTTCTTTACTTTCTTGACACAGCTTCTGAAGAAGGTGTCGACACAAGTCCTGTGTGTCGACAGAATTCTTGAGTGTGTCGATACAATTCCTTTGTGTCGACACAATTGGCTTTAGACTGAATTTCTGTGTGTCAACACAAGTCCCGTGTGTCGACACAATCTGCTTATGGTGTCGACACATTTTCTTCATAAGTGTCGACACTTGTACTTAGATTATTTTACTGCATTACTTTATCCTGCACATTGAAACTCAACAACCCATCAAATACATAATGATGTATATCATTGAGTTAGGTGAGGATTCTTCCAAATCAGGTACGTAGTTTCCAATGTACCCAAAAATCTTCTCCTATTTGGAGAAGTCAAAACCCTTAGTCAATAATATACATCACTTATAATAAAAAAAGATTATGATGTATAAAAGCATTACTCAGACAGGGTAACTCATAAACAGAAACAACATGTAATATCATCACGAAATATGATAAAATATAGTGAACAAGAATCAATTTTTTTTGTTAAATTACAAGGATTTTAGAACAAAAGATTACATAGTTCTAAACCTAGTCAATCTATCCCTAGGATTGATCAGACTCCTTGATGACAATTCCTTTGCCAGACTGAATCCTAGCTTGTACATTAACTTTTGTGTCATCAGCCGGCTTCTTTCCTTTTAGATCATTCCTCTTGAGCTCTTCAGCCTTGATCTTTTGCCTTTCAAAGTAATGATAAGGCTTTGGAAAATATCTGCTAGGCTCCACAGAGTTAGTAGGTATTTTCTCGGCTTTGAGGTCTCTTCTGAACAGGTATATGGCATCTTGCCGCTTCTGATATTTGCTTCATTCCTGTTCAGAATACCACTTGCCTCTATCATGCATATTATCTTTAACAGCTTGCCAAGCAGTGAGAATAATATTCCTAGAGGTTGGACTCCATTGACAAAATCAGGCTTTAATTATGTCTGTTCTCTGAACCTTTTCTTAGATAGTTGAGCTTCTTTGTGAGCATCCCTAGCTCTTTGTGCTTTGTGCTCTCTTTGTAATGCAGCTTCAGACATTTCAACCTTTTCAATAATAACATTCTGTACCTCCTTTCAAGGACTATACATTTGTTGTACTGCATACTGAGTTCCTTCAAAATCTTGAGGTTGATAGATGACTTGGGCTACTTCCTGCTGAACCCCTTCAATGTAAGCAGGTTGAATTCCGGATTCGGCAGTGTTGTCATCATTACAGAGGGGTGGATAACCAAGAGTTGCTCTGATGGAACTGGTGATCCATTTAGCATGATCTGAGCTTGCTTTAACTAATACTCTCTCCCCCTTTATGACTTCTCTTTCGATATGGTCTCTTAGATCATCCTTTTGAAATCATATCTGATCAGCTAGATAATTTGTTCCTTCTTTATAGTAGGATTTGAACTTCTGCAGCTGATCAGAAATTGCCTTTTGAGAGGTCTGGATAGCGGTGTGGACAGTAGCTAAATCCGCTTTGATTTGTTTCTCAAACTCGGACTTTACTGTAACCATGTGTTCAGTGAAAGCAGTTGCTTTATTCTTGAGTTCTGTTATAATAGCATTATGGGATTCTTTGAGATTGTCATTCATTTTGATTTTATTTTCTAGGACATAACCTTGTTTTACTGCAATGTCCTCTAATTTAGTTCGGGCCTCATGTTGTTGTTTGGCCAAGAAGACTACAACATTACCTCCCTTTTGGAAGCATTCAGTCATTTCTGTTTTGTGCAAATTGACTTCAAACCTAATGGATTTGATATCCTAGACCAAGGTAAATTGCAGATCTTTATGACTCTCATCCACATATTCTTCAAGAGCAACTTTTTGCTCATCCAATTTCAATTGTAATGACACTAAAAGTGAACTGAAGTCTACTACAGGAGCATGTAGTTGTGGGGCAGTCTGCAAGGTTTTTTATAGCCTGAGCTCCTCTTCCTGAGCTCCACAAGTTTTCTTTTCTTTGCCATGGAGGCTTCTTCATCTTCAGAGGAATCAGATGAAGTAGCTATATCCACTGTGTCTTTTGGACTAGAGGCAACGATTGGCAGCTCTTTCTCAGTTCTGGGCTTCTCCCCCTCAGTTCTTGGCATCTCCCCCTCAGTTCTTGCTCCTTGTAAGTCAGGAAATAATTATTCTAATGTTACTTCTTGTTGTATCAGAACTAGAGGAATAACTTTCTCTTTCTCAACAGATGGTCCTCCTTCAAATTCAAAAGTTTCTTCCATGGTAATTTCACGCTCAGAAATATTATCTTGGTTAATTTGATCAATAACATCCAAGAGCACGTCCGGTTCTTCATTCACAGTGCCTGTAGTAGCTTGATGTATGGCCTATACTACCTCAAGTATAGATTGAGTGGCTATTTCAGTGTCCAATTCAGCTGTGTGGACATTTGAATCTTGCTCAGTAGCTCCCCCTGAAGTTGATAGCACTTGTTGAGCTGGAACGTGAAGAGGCTCATTAGCTCCCACTTGAAGAGGCTCCTCCTGGACCTGATCCACTGAGATGTGGCTTGCAGGAATATGCTCCCCCTACACCTGACCATCAATTTTAGTTTCTAGAGTAAGAGATTTTCTAGTCCTTTCTGGTCCATCGTTATCTGAGCTAAAAACAACTTCCTCCTCTGAATCACTAGAAGATTCAGTGGTCTTGTGTGGAGTTTTCGTCTTTTTCTGAACCTGTTTTATGTGTTTCTGAGGAGTAGGGACATCCTTGTCAACACTCTGTCCCACTTGGACTATATTCTTAAGTCCATTCTCCTTATATGATTTATTTTAGTACCAGACTTCTGGCTTAGTGTTTCTGGAATACAGGTAGCTAGATAGAGGCTAAGTATTCTACCCAGATTAGGCTTCTTAATCCCTTCCTTTATTTTTTCAAACATAACTGCAGCCCAGTCAGTTGGAACTTTGAAAATAATCCTGGTCATGAGACTGAACATGTAGGTTGAGATACTATCATGTCCTCCAGGTTTACACAAAATTACTTTTCCCAGAATTTTTGAGAGGAATTTTCCTTGAGAGTTCATCCCCTTCCGAATTATCGCTGCTCCAATCTTATTGGATGGATATAACCCACACCAGGTTAATGCACGTATTGTCATCGAAGAATTGCGTTCATCTTCTTGAGTAACTTTGGGAAGATGAATGATTTTCCTTAGGCGTTTAATTGTGACCCTGAGCTTTTGACCTTGAACCGTGTATTTGATTTTGGTGCTCGTTGTTGAAACCTAAAAATGGTCTTATGTGGAGTTCACCCTTGGGGAAGGGGTGATCGCGCACCTACTTCACTCCTACAAGCAAAACAACAAGGGAAACAAGGAAAAACTGACCCAAGGGCTCGGCAGGGAGGACCCGCCACACGCCCGGAAGATCTTAGAGTGCTTCCCCTCCTTAGCCAAAGTCCTAGCTATGGTATCCTTAGAAAGAGCTTGAGAGATGGAGCAAGAGAGCACGGGAAGCGTGCTTTCTGAGGTACCACTTGGGTCCTATTTATAGATTTCTGAAAACGTCCTGCAAATAGCCAACTCCCGCTGTCCTGAACGGCTATGTGCAATCCAGGTTGGCCTACCTACAATGTAACTCCGCTGTTCTGAAAGGCTATGGGCAGGCCATTTGGGGCAAAATAGTAAAAAGTACCTCATGGAACTGGGCGAGCTACAGAGCTCGGCCGCCCCTAAAGGTCCTGCTCGCCTTCTGTGTGCCGAGCTCCATATGGCAAGTGCGAGCTGGCTACTATGCTCGCCCTTTGTTCTGCCTTCATTAGTCGAGCTCAGCTCGACGAAACCTAGGTTTGGCTTGGCGAATGCCGAGCTCGGGGTCGCGACGAATGCCGAGCTCGGGTTCGGCTTTCCCTGCCAAGCTCGCCTACTGCCTTCAGATTCCTTTGTTGAGCTCGCCTACTGCTTTGGCGATCTGGACTGGCCGGTTTGGTTCCTAGCGACCTCACTCGCCGGATACGGGGTTGTACATAATCCCCGCTCTTTTTGAGCTTGGCAAAGCTAAGAAAGAAACATCCAACCCCAAGTGTTTGGCGAGTGCGGGGAGAATCAGAGAGAATCTTCGGGTGGGGTCCACCTGTGTCTATATATATACACATGTATACCTGCTTGACTCTTGCCATTCCCTTTGCTCTAACCCTGCCAAGATGCCGATCCCAAAGGAGATTCAAGAGCGACTCTCCCAGGTTCGCTAGACCTCGGCTGCTCGCGTAGCTGCCTTGACTGTGGTTCCGCCCGTTGTCCCGCAGGGTGACTCTGCCGAGCCCACCTCCAAGAGGGAGAAACCATTTCCTCAAGCGGCCAAGCCCATTTATGATGACCTGAGAACCACCTTGGTGCATGGGACCAGCTCCTCCACTCGGCCTGCCCCTGAAAAGGGCAAGAATATTGTTATCCTCTGCGACGGCCCGGACAGCCAGCTTGATGGTATGGGGGCACCATGCCGCGAGATTCCACCCCGTGAGCCAAGACAACTCTTGGGGACTCGCGATTCATGACTCCGGAAAACCGTCCCCGGAACCCGTCCCCTCCCTTTGGGACATTGGGGGTGAGCTCATAGAATCCGAACTTGCGGTGTGCGCCCCCTCCCCTCAGCGAGCTGTTGTGATCACGGGGGCGGGTGTGGAAACCATCCCCATCCCGGGATTCGAGCTTCTCTCATCGGGAACACGCAGCCCAGGGCGCGGGAAGGACCTGAGGTTTGTCCCTCCCCGCACCTCCTTTGAGTTACCGCGCTCGTCAGGTAAATTTGGCCTCGGATTCTTGTCATGTGCTTCTCCAGCACACCTCCCCTTGCTGATGTTTTTGTCTTCACAGCTCCCCCCAGCCAATCCACTGTCAAGGAGTCTTCGCGGGCAGCCCATTACTCTCCCCTCCCCTCCCCAAGCTAGTTGTACTCTTACCTAGGCCCTGAAGTGGAGCAAAGCGAGCTGACGAGGAGGGGGTCAAGCTTTTCAAGAAACTTGTGTGGGGGCTGCGCGAGTTTCAGGAAGTCAACGAGGCGTTACAACGCGACTACGCACGTCTCGCTGACAAGGTGCGAAGCAGTCAGGCTAGCGAGATGACGTCTCCTTCCCGACACCTGGATGAGATAGACGACGGCCTCTCAGTGGTGTAGAGGAATTCGGGGAGGATTCGCGAGCTAATCCGCGCGCGGCAGTCTGGGGGGCGGGGGATGCGAGGTCGGGGTAGGTAGAAGGCGGCTCCCTTGCCGAGCCGACCGGCACTCGCCTCTTGGTTTCCCCCTACCCGCGCGCCCGCTTTCTTATTCCTGCACTTGACTGTTGTAATAAATATAAACATTCTTAGATATGCAGTATTCAAATAATATATTGCTTTTTGTTTAGCTTATCATGAGATGGAATGCGCCGAAAGTTGGCGAGCTGGGGGTTGGCGATCTGGGACGGCGAGCTGGGCCGATTGGACAGCTTGACCCCAGATTTCCTTTTCTATAAATAGCCCCCCAAATAGCCCCCCGACCCACCAACTCCGTACTTGCGCCTTAACTGCTTGTTTTCTCTCCTCCTGCACTTCTCTCTTTCTTACTCGTGCCTCACCCCCTCTTTTGCGAGCATGGGCAAGACAAACCCTGACGCCGACGGCCGCACCAAGTGCGCCCAGCACTTCACAGACTACTGTTTCTTTGAGGGAAACACCAGCGAGGCCGAGCTCGGTGAGTTTGTTGGCGACCATGTGCCGCCAGGTTTCGAGACGCGCCGGCCCAGGGAGGGGGAGGCCATCAACACACTCTATGACGACGAACTCGTGTTCCCCATCTCGCACTTTGAGGTGAGGTTCCGACTCCCCCTTTGGCCGGAAATCTGCCAAATCTTGAAGTACTACGGCGCGGTGCCCGCGCAACTGAACTCGAACGTCATCGCCATGATGGTGGCATTCGTGAGCTACCTCCAGCGAGAGAGGATAGAGTTCAACCTGACGGTGTTCTTGAAACTCTTTTCCTACAAAGCGACGCCGGATGGCGTAGCCTACTTCATGGGCTCGCTGATCAAGGTTCGCGAGATCGCGAACAAGCACCACAATTGGATGATGAAGATCGCCTTCATCAAGGGTGATCTCGGCAACATCCCTTTCTCCCCCCAGCAGAAGGCCGAGGAGGTCTACCGCCCGCCGACCGTGTCCGGCAACAATGCCGACCTCCACAAGTTCTTCCTCCACAAGGAATTTGAGGTCGCCTTCCTGTGAAGGGGCCTTGACGCGCTCTGCCACATTTTGCCCAGCGAAGGTATTGTTCTCTCCCCATTGTCGAGCTCTCCAATTCTCAGGACTCGCCCCAGCTCGCTAGCGAGTTACCCTTAACCTTATCAGTATAAGACCAAATTCACTAAATTTTCCCAAGTAAAACAAAGTGGGGGCGAGACATCCCGGCGGGATCCGCCTCCCCTCAGCAAGGTCCAAGGGCCTGGCTCGCCACCCTTCTGTCGAGGCCGAGCTGAGTTGGCGAGCCCGGACTCGCCTATGCAGAGCTCTCTCCTCTTCTTAGAAGAAATGCCAAGAGTGTAGGACTTCCCTGGGTGACTTCCAACCCTACCAGCTAGGTGAGATCCTGACAGCGGGATCTGCTCGGGGTCTAAGGTTAACACCATCGAGTGACTTCCAGCCCTGTCAGCTGGGTGAGAGCCTGATAGCGGGATCTGCTCGGGGTCCAAGGCTGACACCGAGTGACTTTCAGCCCTGCCAGATAGGTGAAAGCCTGACAATGGGATTTTCTCGGGGTCCAAGGCTGACACCGAGTGACTTCCAGCCCTGTCAGCTAGGTGAGAGCCTGATTGTAACGTCCCGATTCGCGCTAGGCCCCCGTGCGAGTTTTGAGTCAGGAGGGCAGGCTTGAGTTCAGGAAAGTGGAGGGAAAACGGCGGCACTTGTGGACTGGAGAAGTTAGTCCAGAGCAGGTTACACGCCCTGGGTCACGGGCGTGACCCAGGGGCGTGACTGAAGGTACTCGAGTAGCTGCCGATGTTACTCGAGTAGTTTCCAAAGTACTCGAGTAAAGTAGGTTACACGCCCTGGGTCACGGGCGTGACCCAGGGGCGTGACTGAAGGTACTCGAGTAGCTGCCGAGGTTATTCGAGTAGTTTCCAAAGTACTCGAGTAAAGTGGGTTATACGCCCTGGGTCACGGGCGTGACCCAGGGGCGTGACTTAAGATACTCGGGTAAGTGCTAAAAGTACTCGAGTAGTTGCCAAAGGTACTCGAGTAGGTGGTTGGTTCTCGAGTGAGAGGGTTACACGCCCTATGTCACGGGCGTGACCGGGGCGTGTTATCCGGTCGACGATTTTAGGAGAGTTCAACAAATTCTCCGTTCGACGATTTTTGGCTGAGTTCGACGATTTAGGTGTCACGCCCCACGTCACGGGCGTGACCATGGGCGTGACCATGGGCGTGACCTGGGCGTGTTCTCCGTTCGACGATTTTAGTTGCGTTCGACGAATTTCGTTCGATGATAGGAGTCACGCCCGGTGTCACGGGCGTGACCATGGGCGTGACAAGGGCGTGTTCTGTCGAATCGAATATTGAATCGGCGTTGTAACCGTCTGTAACGCTTCGCCCATGTCGGTGAATTGATTTGACATTGTAACCGTCCGTAAAACTCCGCTCTTGCTATATATATGGACTGTGAAAACCCTAGCCATTTCACTCTTCTTCCCAGCTGTATTTTTCTGAGAGAAGTCCTGTGGAGAAGGAGAGTTTGCTGGAGGAAGATCTAGGGAAGGAGATCCATCATCGCCGTAAAGGAGAGGATGTCGCCGCGAAGAATCACAAGGTCTATGGCCGGAAATGGAACCGCTGCAAATGATGTGAGTTTCCTACCCTCTCCCTTGGTGCTAGATCTGTAGATATCTAGGCGAGACGTCGACTCAAAAGAGTCTTGACATGTGAGAAGATGTTTTCTCTAGGGTGAGGCCAATCCGAGGCTTGTGCTCTTGGTTAGTGGTGTCTTCAACCACTCTGATATTCTATGTGGAGATGGGGGACAGTTTCGTGAAGAGCAAAGGCCTCATGAGGGTGAATAAGGGTGGAGGAATTTCTGGAGGAGATTTGAGAGGATCGACTTGAGGAGGAAGATGAACCGATGCCGTTCATTCCGCCTCAAGATGCGTGCTGAATCTGTATGCTGCGTGCAGCGATCTTCTAAGCTATTTTCATGAAGGATATGTCCAGATCTGGGCTTTAGACTAAACACGAAAGTTGAAGCCCTTGCAAATACCTTTCCAACGAGTGGCTGAACGACTTCAGGCGATGTCTGTAGCCACGGGAAAGCCTAAACGAAAATGACATCTGATAAATCCTGCATGCAGAAATTGTGTTCTGTGCGCAGCGGACTTTGAAGCCAAATTGAAATAGGATACATTCAAATCTGGGTTGTGGGCTGAATATGAAAGTTGTAACCCATGAAAAGACCTTTCCATCGAGGGGTTACACGTCTTCACCAGATTTTTGTAGCCTCAGGAATCTCCGGTTGAAATTGCTGTGTAGATTCAATCTGCACTTAAAATTCTGGGTTTTTATATAATATGGATTTGGGTTCGGAGGAATCGATGTTGCAAATTAGCTTGAGGTTTTTGATGAAATATTTCATATTAACCACCGTAATGCTATGGATGATGAATCTTGTTAATTAGATTTCATATAACTAATCGTGAAGCAAGCTTTATTGAATGAATTGACTAGATACAAATTGTGAATTAATAGTGCAAGTTTTCTTGAGGCTTAGATGGACTCTTTTATGATTAAACAATTTAGTTGTCAAATTGTGAAGCAAGTCTACTTAATCGAATTGACTTGATAGAATTTGGTAGGTTGTTATAGATGCATATCTTGTTATATCATGTTGGAAGCAGATTTCTTACAATCGAATTGTGATGCAAGATTACTTGAACGGAATGATTTGATAGAAATTGGTAGATTATTATACGCGCACCATATATGTATTATGTTGGGATCATTTGGGATGTCATATGGGATGATAAATTATGGCCAGGTGTATGTTCGATTGATGAATGAAATTTAGTAGTCCAATACTTAGAGCGTCGGCTCCCTACGGGTAGTATTGGGAAGGGATGTAAGTGCGGTGTTGACCGTCGCAAGCTTGGATAGCTTGAGATGAGACAAACAGACAGTTGGGCTTGGTCCTAGGTGTTCACATCCCGGGGCTCCTTCCGTGCCAGGTGGATGGTTGGGCTTGGTCCTTGTGCCTTTTTCCCGAGGCTCCTTCCATGCCACGATGATGTGGAATTTGCATGAGGTGTGAGTCGACACGCAGTGTCGTAATCCTGGGTTAAGGATAGTGTGGCAGGTCTACGGGCTCGCCAGTCGTCACACTGACAGGAGTCGACGGTTAGACTTTGGGCGGTTGTGCTTGGTCCTCGGTGTTCACGTCCCGGGGCTCCTTCCATGCCAGGTGAACTGTTGGGCTTGGTCCTCGTGCTCACTCTGAGGCTCCTTCCGGGTCACACAAGGTCAGTTCGGGGCTTGGTCCTCGGTGCACATCTACCCGAGGCTCCCACTGGGCCATAGTACGCATGGGCTCTGTTGTTGTGTTCTTAGCATTGAGGCGTACGGAGTCCTAGGTGAAGTAGTGTGGATACCCGCCTAGTAGTAGAGACGCCCGCTCTACTGTCACCGCCTGGCCACGGCGGCTGATGCTTGAGAGGTTAGCTACCTGCTTGAAAAGTGGGAACTAATGGTCTATGTCGACATAGCGGTTGCATGGGTGTACATGGGTGAGTCATTGCATAGCATACATACCATTTCATATCATTGCACAACAAGATCCTCATCGTATAAGTTTGTATGGGCACTCTTATACGATGAGATACTTTATGCAAATCGACCCCTTAACTTATAAGCTTGTATGGGCATCCTTATAAGTTAAGTTACTTACCTGCTGTAGTTTTCTTACACTTGATGTTATACAAGCTCTTGTAGAATTGTTAGTTTATACATTGATAGCTCTTGTAGAACTGCTAGTTTATACATTGATAGCTCTTGTAGAACTACTAGTTATACATTGATACTCATGTACCTTGCCACCTGCTTGTACCTTTTATACTTATTATATATTGTACTCTTGTTCCTTTTCCCTGCCCGGTGCCGAGGAGTCGCCGGGGGAGCGGATGTGAAACCACTTAGTCGTTTCAACTAACGGTTGTTACGTCTTCCTTTTTAGGAGGCCATCCCGCAGGTAGAGCAGCAGCAGGCGTTGCAGCAGGACATCCAGGCCAGGACGATAGGGCCTGAAGTGACGGTGTCGTCGATACCGTCGGTCACAGATGTGAGTGTTGAGAGGATTTGATGTATCCCCTTTTTGGGCAATTTCTATAGCTGTACTCTCATTTGTAGAAGCATGTTTTAGCTTCTCTTATGTTGTACTTATTTGGACATTATTACTTAGTGTGGATTTGACTTCTTCTTGCTTATACTTTTGCTTGGGTTGGCATAATGATATTGATGTTGGTTGTAGCCGGCGGAATAGGCATCTTGTGGTACAGGTTAGCCCGTGTGCTAATGCTACCGCAAGGCGGCTATTCCGGGCATAAGACCCTCCTTCGTGCCGTGTGTTGGGATTCGGGAGGGGGGTCTTACACTGATAGCGGGATCTACTCGGGTTCCAAGGCTGACACCGAGTGACTTCCAGCCCTGTCAGCTAGGTGAGAGCCTGGCAGTGGGATCTGCTTGGGGTCCAAGGCTGACACCGAGTGACTTCTAGCCCTGTCAGCTACGTGAGAGCCTGACAGCAGGATCTGCTCGGGGTACAAGGCTGACATCGAGTGACTTCCAGCCCTGCCAGCTAGGTGAGAGCCTGACAGCGGGATCTGCTCGGGTCCAAGGTTGACACCGAGTGAATTACAACCCTGTCAGCTAGGTGAGAGCCTGATAACGGGATCTGCTCGGGGTCTAAGGCTGACACCGAGTGACTTCCAGCACTGTCAGCTAGGTGAGAGCCTGACAGCAGGATCTGCTCGGGGCCCAAGGCTGACACCGAGTGACTTCCAGCCCTGCCAGCTAGGTGAGAGCCTGACAGAGGATCTTCTCGGGGTCTAAGGTTGACACCCTCGAGTGACTTCCAGCCCTGCCAGCTAGGGGAGAGCCTGACAGCAGGATCTGCTCGAGGTTCAAGGTTGACACCATCGAGTGACTTCCAGCCCTATCAGCTAGGTGAGAGCCTGACAGCGGGATTTGCTCAGGGTCCAAGGCTGACACCGAGTGACTTCTAGCCCTATCAGCTAGGTGAGAGCCTGACAGCGGGATCTGCTCGGGGTCCAAGGTTGACACTATAGAGTGACTTCCAGCCATGTCAGCTAGGTGAGAGCCTGACAGCGGGATCTGCCTGTGGTCCAAGGCTGACACCGAGTGACTTCCAGCCCTGTCAGCTAGGTGAGAGTCTGACAGTGGGATCTGCTCGGGGTCTAGGGCTGACACCATCGAGTGACATCCAGCCCTGCCAGCTAGGTGAGAGCCTGGCACTGGGATCTGCTCGGGGTCTAAGGTTGAAACCATCGAGTGACTTCCAGCCCTGCCAGCTAGGTGAGAGCCTGATAGCGGAATCTGCTCGGGGTTCAAGGTTGACAACATTGAGTGACTTCCAGCCCTGTCAGCTAGGTGAGAGCCTGACAACGAGATCTGCTCGGGGTCTAAGGTTGACACCATCGAGTGACTTCCAGCCCTACCAGCTAGGTGAGAGCCTGACAGCGGGATCTGCTCGGGGTTCAAGGTTGACACAATCGAGTGACTTCCAGCCCTGTCAGCTAGGTGAGAGCCTGACAGCGGGATCTGCTCGAGGTCTATCAAATGAATACATCCTATCATACGAATTACCCCAGTAGAATTGATATATCAAGAGATTTCATTAAGAACAGAACACCATCGCCTCGATTGAATCCTCCCGATCTCCTCCTACCACCACAACCTCGGTACAGCTCTCCACCTCCAGCTCCTCCCTGCCAGCTTCCTGCTCCACCTCCTCCATCCTTTGCTCCATCTCCTCGGCTCCCTCCTGCCAAGAGATGGAGTTCACGGTAGTGACGTAGCACTCTCGCGCCACCTTGGGGTCCCCCCTGACCTGAACCTGGATCCCCTCGGCATTGAACTTCAAGCACTGATGGAATGATGAGGGGACGCAGCAGAAGGCACTGATGAGGGGCCTCCCGAATATGACGTTGTAGCTGCTGGGAGCATCCACGATGACAGACCTGCAGTTCCTGGACTGCCCCCCCAGGGTGACATGGAGGCCTACTCCTCCTTCCACCTCCTTCCTCTCCCATGAAAATCCAAACAAGGGCTCATCTGAGGCCAACACCCTCTTCTCCTCCACCTTCATCGCGTCAAACGCCTTCTTAAAGACGATGTTGATGGAGCTTCCGTTGTCAATGAGGATCCGGGAGACGGTCAAATTTTCGATGGCTGTCTGGATGACCAGCGCATCGTAAAATGGATCCTCATGATCTGGTATATCGCTCCTCGAGAAGGTGATCCTCTCTTCTGGGGGTGGGGTTTTGTATGTGGAGCCAACGCTCGGGCGATACATAATATGGAGGCTCGCCCTCCGGGAGGCCTCTACGCACCCACCCCCACCCCCCCCCCCCCCCCCCCGTGGATCACTCTGATCCCTCCTCAGGTACCGATGTCCACCCGGTCTTCACAACGGTCCTCCTCCGCCTGAGGTAGGACCTCCTCGATCCTCACATCCTGACGCCCCTGCTGTTGTTGTTGTTGCTCCCTATTTCCCCTCATTTCGAGGAACTCTGGGCACGTGGCTGTGGCGTGCCCTTCCTCTTGATGGAAGTCACAGTAGGGCAACTCCACCCTAACTTTTCTCATCCTCCTCCTTGCTACTCTCCTCCTCTCCCCTATGGCTATGGTCATAGCCTATTCTTGATCCAGGAGTCGAGGCCTCTGGGCCTGGCTCCATCCCGGGGGGTGAAATTGATCCTTCCCCCCTTGATGGCGGTCCCTTCCTTGATACCCTCTTTATGGCCCCTGCACTTGCCACTCGGACCTCCAGCCCATCTGATGGTCGGGCTCCTAACGCCCCCACCTGGGCTGCTGCTGCCTCTGCTCCCTTTGTCGGGGATCAGCTCTCCTCTCCTCCTGTCCTCTTCCTCCTCTTGGCTCCTTCTCTTCCTCTGTGGCCCACCTAGCCATCTTCCGGGCGAACTCCAGATTTGATGCCTCCCCGTCAATTTCTCTCGCTGCCCTCTCCATCAGCTCCTCGTAGGAGGGGGGGGGGGGTACTCTCTTCAGCTCCATCCTGAAGAAACCCTGCTGCAGTCCAAGTGTGAAAGCCATCATTAGACTGTGGCCCAGTATCTCCTGGACTTGGGTGACCTCCTCTTGAAACCAGTCGACGTAACTCCCCACCGTCTCATTCACTCCCTATTTGATATGGAACAGGGACTCCGACTCCTTCGTCCTCCTCTTCGAGGTTGTGAACCTCAACATGAACCCCCAGCGTAGGTCCTCGAAGCAGTAGATGGAGCTGCCCGGCAGCTGGTGGAATCACTCCCTCTCCTTCTCCTTGAGGGTGATGGCGAATAGTCGGCACTTGAACCCATCCGACATCTGCCGGATCGAGACCACATTCTCAAACCACTGGACGTGTTGGACCGGGTCTCTCTTCCAGGTATAGTAGGACATCTCGGGTTCCCTGAACCCCTCTGGAATTGGAGATGAAGAGACCAACTCGCTGAAGGGGCTGCCTCCCCCTACTGGGCGAGTTGGCGCATCTCGCAGGCCCAACTCGCCGATCCGGCCTCTGCCTGCCGAGCCGGGGAAGAGCTCGCGCCCAGGGAGCTCGCACTCTCGGCCCTCCTCGGCAACTTCCTTTCCAGCTCGCCTGTCGGGGGCGTCCTCCCCCAGAGAGGGGGCGACTGCGATATGGACGGCTGGAGTCGAGCACTCGGCCCACGCTCCTTATGCGAATTTGATGAGGCCCAACACCTCGTTCCTGAAATCTTCAAACATCCCCACCGTGGCTAGAGGTGGGGGGCGGCGAGTCTGACCTGTCAGATCCTTGCCCTCCTGTCACCGAGCTCGTTGAAGGTTTTCTGTGCTGACCACGCTCCACACTCACCGCACCAAAAATGTCGAAACCAAAAAACAGTCTCCTATGGAGTTCACCCTTGGGGAAGGGGTGATCACGCACGTACTTCATTCTTACAAGCAAAGCAATAACGGAAACAAGGAAAAACTGACTCAAGGGCTCCGCGGGGAGGACCCACCACACGCCCGAAAGATCTTAGATCGCTTCCCCTCCTTAGCCAAAGGCCGAGCTAAGTTATCCTCAGAAAGGGCTTGAGATACGGAGCAAGAGAGCACAAGAAGCGTGCTTTCTGAGGTACCCCTTGGGTCCTATTTATAGATTTCTAAAAATGGCCTCCAAATAGCCAACTCCCACTATCCTGAACGGCTATGTGCAGTCCAGGTTGGCCTGCCAACAGTGTAACTCCGCTGTTCTGAAAGGCTATGGGCAGGCCAACGCGGGCGAAATAGTAAAAAGTACCTCATGGACCTGGGCGAGCTGTGGAGCTCTGCCACCCCTGAAGTTCCTGCTCACCTTCTATCTGTCGAGCTCCATATGGCGAGTGCGAGTTGGCTACTATGCTCGCCCTTTATTCTGCCTTCATTAGTCGAGCTCAGCTCGACGAAGCCAGGGCTTGGCTCGGCGAATGCCGAGCTCGGGGGTCGTGACAAATGCCGAGCTCGGGTTCGGCTTTCCCTGTCGAGCTCGCCTAATGCCTTCAGATTCCTCTGTTGAGCTCGCCTACTACTTTGGCGATCTGGACCGGCCGGTCTGGTTCCTAGTGACCCCACTCGCCGGATACGGGGTTGTACACCCGTTGAATCTTGAGAAGCATTTGAGTAGAACTCAAGAACTTCTTTCTTCCATATTCTGGTTGGTTCAGACACCATATATACTAATCCAGCTATTGTGATCAAATAAACAACCTCCTTGATGTTCGGATTCGCATCATCAAAAGCATGTCGAACCAGTTCATAACCCTCGTTGATGTTCTCTTCCATCTTTAGCGCCATTAGAGATGAGAGAGAGAGAGATTGAGGAGAAGGAAGATGCAGGTCTTGTCGACACAAATGGTTTGGTCTCGAGAATTCTAAGAGCGTAGTCGACAAGGTCTTATTTCCACCTATTTATACTTTTCTAAACAATGAAGTCCAAAAGGCGGAGGGAAATTATCTTAGTGTGTCGACACTGTTGGGATTGTGTCGACACAGACTACTAAAGTCTCGATAAAGAATTTAAAGGTATTACAATACTATGTGTCGACACCAATTGCGATGTGTCGACACAGACGACTGTATGTGTCGACACCAATATCTAAGTGTCAGGAGAGCTATGTGTCGACACAGATTTACTTAGTCATATTTACCATTCTATTCCAAGTTCAGCATGCCTAATTCAATTTTAAAGTATTTAAATTTAGTTTCATCCAGTGCTTTGGTGAACATGTCAGCAATTTGATAATTAGTGTTGACAAATTCTAAACGTATGTCTTCTTTTTCAACATGATCTCTAATGAAATGAAACCTTATTTTTATGTGCTTAGTTCTGCTATGTGAAACAGGATTTCTAGCAATAGATATGGCACTTGTAGAATCACAATATAATGGAGTTCTACTTACCTTGATGTCATAGTCTTCAAGTTGATGTTGTATTCATAACAGTTGAGCACATCAACTGCCTACAGCTACATATTCTGACTCAGCAGTGGATATAGCCACACTTGTCTCCTTTTTGCTGCTCCATGACACCAATCTACCACCTAGGAACTGACATGTGTTAGTGGTGCTTTTCCTATCTTCTTTGCATCCTGCAAAGTTTGCATCTGAATAACCTGTTAGTAGAAAAATCTCTATTCTTAGGGTACCAAAGGCGAAGATTTGGTATTCCCTTAAGATATCTCAAAATTCTTTTGACAGCAGTATAATGAGATTCTTTTGGGCAAGCTTGAAACCTAGCACAGACACCTATATCATACATGATGTCTGGTCTACTAGCAGTTAAGTAAAGAAGGGAGCCAATTATCCCTCTGTACAAAGACTCATGTACAGGTTTTCCTGCATCATCTTTGCCTATAGGCATACTTTACCCCATTGGAGTTCTCATGGTGGAGGATGACTCCATGCCATATTTCTTAATTAACTCCTTGGTGAGCTTAGATTGGGATATGGACAAGTCATCATCAGTCTGTCTAACTTGGAGTCCCAAGAAGAATTTTAGCTCACACATGCTGCTCATCTCAAACTTCCCTTGCATAAGTTTAGCAAACTTTCTACAAAGGTTGTTTTCAGTTGATCCAAAGATAATGTCATCAACATATATCTGGACTAGGATGATCTTGCCTTTTGAATCCATTAGGAATAGAGTTTTGTCTATTTTCCCCCTTGAGAATTTGTTCTCAAGAGGAAGGTAGATTGTGTTTCATACCAAGCCCTAGGGGTTTGTTTTAATCCATATAGAGCTTTCTTAAGCCTATAAATGATGCATGTTAAAAATCCAAAAATTATTAAGAGCTCGCGGCGCCCCAGGCGGTTTTATATAAGAAAGCAGGTGATTAGTTTTATTTAGAAAACGGGGCGCGCAGATTTATTAGTTGGATATAAAACAGGTGAAATTGAGTTTTAACGAAAGGAGGTAAGTGCACATATCGTGTGTAGTATATGATATTCCACTGTGGAATATCGAGGTCGTATTATTCTCGGGGACGGTTTGATTATTTCTACTCTTCCCTGGAGGGGACTATTATTTTACCGATAATTATCTTGTCGGGATATTTTTATATATAATAAAAAAGGCAATAAAAATGAAAGCATAAAAGGTGGAGCCGATGAAGAGCTTAGCTCGAGGGCACCGAATAAAATTTGAACTAAAATATACTTTTAATAAAAAGAGATCATAAGTTTCAAATTGATTAAAGCGGAGACTTGGCCGTGGAGGTTCCACTAAAATGAGCTCACCTAGCTATAGGAATATCGCTCACCTGAACGCTAAGACAATTCGACTGGGCTCTCGTCCGACGAAGGATTCCTCTTAACGCCCGCATTACGCTAAGAACCCCGTTATTGGGTGGGGAACCCAATCCGGTAGAGTTGGCGCGCCTCCTCTCTCGAGGGTTAGTGCGGAACTCCATTTACCAAGGGGCGATCGGTCCATATGCACGGCCTCTCGGCTAGCTAGAGTATGGACTACGGAAATAGGGCCCACACATCGATTATGTGGTCCTACGCGTCGTAAACCCTAGACAAACCTTAAGTTATTTTAATTAATTAGAAAAACAGGACCTTTAATTATTTAAAGCTATTTTATTTGTCCCAATGTTCTTCGATACTGAGGGCTAAGAACGATTAGCCACTCATCGGAATGGGGACGGCTTGCGGCGAAAGCGATGAAAAGAAAGCATGAAATAAAGCAGGAAATAAAGCAGTAAAATAAAGCAGTAAAGTGCAAGTCCTACTCAAACGAGTAGGACTGAAATGAACGCAGTAAAATTACAAGTCCCGGCTCAAATGAGTGGGCGGGAGAAATAAAGCGAGTCCTACTCAAACGAGTAGGAGAAAATAAATGCACCCATGCACGCACTCTACTAAAATTGAAAACTCACACACATTCCTGACATTTAACTCAAATGAGTAGGCGGTAAATAAATGGTAGTATAAATACTACTCAAATAATTACAGACAAATAAAGAACTGCCATTTAACACAAATGAGTAGGCGGTAAATAAAATCCTGCCATTTAACTCCTAGCGAGTAGGCAGAAATAAATGCTAACACTCACTCTACAAAAAGTAAACACACTTTACTGGAATTGAAATACGCACACACACTACAGAAATGAAAACGCACACGTACAAGTCGTACTCAAAGAAGTAGGCAGGAAATTAAAGAACGTCATTTTACTCTTAACAAGTAGGCGAAAATAAATGCAATACACGCACGCACTCTTCAGAATTGAAAGAAAGTAATTTAAACTAACTCATACATGCACGCACACGTACAAAAAAAATAGGAAAAACTAAGTTGCTGAAAAATTAAAACAACTACATTTCAACCGCTTGAATGTGGTAGAAATGCATAAAAAGTAAAAATAAAATTTAAAGGAGCAAAAAAGTTTGCAAATAAATGCAAAGTGCAAGTGCTCGAAAAATTAAAATGAATACATTTCTACCGCTAGAATGCGGTAGAAATGAATAAAAAGAGGAAATAAAAATTAAACAGGCAAAAGTTTTTGAAAATAAAAGAAAAAATGAACTGTTTGAAAAAGCAAAACAGCTATGTTTTCATTCTTATAACTTTATAGAAACGCATAAAAAGTGTAAATAAAACAAAAAGAAAACAAAAAGTTTTACGATCCTAAACAGGCTATGTTAAAGAAAATTAAAAATCACCTTTTAAAACATTTTTATAAACCTATAGGAATGAAAACAAAGTAAAAATAATAAACTAAACCTAAAAAAGTACGGTGCATGAAAATAATTTTGCGATTATAATGGCTAGAAAATTGATAAATTTCTAAGTTAAACTAGTTAACAAAGCTAAAGAAAAACATAAAAAACACAAAAAGAGGAACGAAAAATTACTTAAGGTATGGCGCTTTGACGGATTTTCATACAATATAGAGGAGAAAAGAAACATTTCTATTAAGTAAAAAAAGGTTACAATAAAGCAAAAAAACACAAATACATAAAAGAGGGGGGAGAAATTCCCTTACATTGCATAAAAAGCCCCTCAAGAACAGCCCTATCTTAAGCAAAGTGGTTCAAAAAAGTGGAACAGTAGCTCAAACAAAAGGCTGCAATTTATAGGCAAAAAATTTCATGGGACACGCCCTATGACACGGGCGTGTCGGCACTATTCATATGGCAGCTGACGATTTGATTAGAGAGTTGATTTTGCATCTGAAAACGCGGCGGTCACGCCCCAGGTCACGGGCGTGACGGTGGGCGTGTCATGAAGGTTGAACTGGGCGTCGTTTGCGTCGAAAGTCGCCGGCGACGGTTTGTCGGGCTAGGTGGAGGAGTACACGCGCGTGTCGAATCTTGACACGGGCGTGTCGGGTTGAGTCGATGAATGTCTAGTGCAAAATGTCGAGAGATGGTCACGGGCTTCAGCACGGGGCGTGTCATATGACACGGGCGTGCCGCTCATGGGACACGGGCATGTCCTGTCGGGTCGACGAACGTCGAGCGGAAAATCGTCGAACTGGCTGACACGGGTCAGGTCACGGCCGTGCCACATTTGACACGGCCGTGTGATAGGGTGTGTCACACTTTTCTTCTTCAAATGCACTGATTTCATAGGATTTGAGTTGTCATGCCCTGGTCACGGGCATGACTCATAGTACACAGGCGTGACCCATGCAAAAATTTGACTTTTCCTGAAATTTTTCAGAAAATCAAAAATAAACCATGTTAGAAAATATTTACAAAATAGGAGCAATTTATTACAGAAAATTAAGTAAAAATAACAAAAATAAAGTAAAACGACCTATTTAATGTACATCAAAATAGGTATATTTACAACTCATCAAATACCCCCATACTTAAGCTTTTGCTATTCCAAAGCAAAAGTTGGAGATGAACTTATAATGGATTAAAGAAATCCTAAGTTTAGCTACCGCTTGAATTTATTGAAAGAAAAATCTAAATAAATATTCAGGATATTAGAGTTAAATTCTAAATTTTGCCAAAAATTTAAATAAATGAAGAGTTTCAGCTAAAAACTTCTAATATGATCGAATAGATAGCAAAAACTTTTATTTGTTAGGCTAACAAAAATAGATTTTATTTATGAAAACTTGAGTTTGTAAGAATTATAGGAAATAATTTAATTTACAAATTATGCTGTCAAAAAGATTTAAAAATTAAATCTAGATTCTTTTTGAAATTGGCGGAGTAGGATATCGTGGTATCTGAAGAAGACTTTGAATTAGAGGCGAGGGTATATTTTTTCGCTCGAACCTCTAAAATTTTTTTTTTCGAATATGGATGTTAGGAAAACGAAATCTTATTTTCCATAACATAAATTTTTTAACATCTTCATAATAATCCAATGTATATGTATAGGAGTAATGAATTTTATCCTCTTACTCCGTAACATATAAAATCTTTCAAAATATTGGATGCCTATTTTTACGGAACGAAATCTTATTCTCATTGACATAGGATCTTTTTAGGATCAAAATCATGCCAAGTATGACATGAAAAAAAGTGATAGTTTTTGCTCAAAAATAAAACTATGTTTAATAAAAAAATTTTGAGAGCAACCTTTATAAATTAAACATTCATATATTTCGAAAAAAAACTTGGAGTAACATAACTTGAAATCTAAGGTTGTTAAATTTTAACAAATTAAATGTGCAACTATTTTGATAAGTAGAAGTAGTGCTGAAAACAGGTACCATATCTAAATAAAAAAAGCATACGAAAATTTTTTAAAACTTAACCCCAGATATCTGAATCTATCGATCTACAATTAATAAACGTATAGTAAGCAAAGAATTAAAAAAAATCTCTTATAAATTAACTCGCAACTAGATTTTTGGAGAGCGAAAAGGGTTAAGAATTGAGATATTCGATTTATTCGTTATATAATTAACAAAATATTTCTGATTTTTTTATAGTTTTTATCATTTTTTGTATTTTATTTTTTTGATTTATTATCGTTTTTTTTTATTTTTAGAGTTATTCTTTTTTTAGGATTGTTGGTTTTTCTGAAATTTTTACAAAAAAAAGTACAAGGTAAAACCTCGATGGCCAGCGAACAGACTCTTATTTAGGTGGTTGGTTCGATGAGTTTAACGTCGCGGACTTGCTAAAGAGAGAGTTTTTACAAATAAGAAGATGGGGGGGAAGAGAAAGATTATTGTGATTTTGTTACATATAAATGTGCAACTATTTTGATAAGTTGAAGTAGTGCTGAAAACAGGTACCTTATCTAAATAAAAAAAGCAAAAAAAAAATTTTATAACTTAACCCCAGATATCTGAATTATTGATCTCCAATTAATAAACGAATAGTAAGCAAAAAATTAAAAGAATTCTCTTATAAATTAACTCACAACTTGATTTTTAGAGAGCGAAAAGGGTTAAGAATTGAGATATTCGATTTATTCGTTACATAATTAACAAAATATTTTTGATTTTTTTATAGTTTTTATTATTTTTTTGTATTTTATTTTTTTGATTTATTATCATTTTTTTAATTTTAGAGTTATTCTTTTTTTTAGGATTGTTGGTTTTTCGGAATTTTTTACAAAAAAAGTATAAGGTAAAAACTCGATGGCCCGCGAATAGACTCTTATTTAGGTGGTTGGTTCGATGATTCGAACGCCGCGAACTTGCTAAAGAGAGAGTTTTTACAAATAAGAAGATGGGGGGGAAGAGAAAGATTATTGCGATTTTTTACAAAAAAAAGGAAAAGAAGAGGGGAAAGAGTTTTTTTTATAAAAAAAATTTTTTTGAACTTTTTGTTTTATAATTTTTTTGTGATTTTTTTGTTTTATGATTCTTTTTGAGTTTTTGGTTTGTAAAAACAAGGAAAACATTTTGGTTTTTGATTTTTGTCATTTTTTGTATTTTTGGATGAGTGCAAAAAATATAAGTGCAGAATAGGAAACTAAGAATACACCCCCATACTTAAATCCAACATTGTCCCCAATGTTGCAAGCTAAGTATGCGGAACAATAATATATAAAATATAATATGCACAAAAATAAAAAGGAGGGTAGAAGCTTCCCTAAGACGAGTTCGGGGAGGCTCGGGGTGATACCCTGCATGATTAAGAACAAAAGAAAAAAAAAACAGAAAAAATGGAAAAGAGAAATTCTGCGAAAAGGTTGCAGGTGGTAGGGGGTAAGAGCGTGTGACTCGTAAGCTAACGTCTTAGCGATAAGAGCGTGACAGATATGCGAACACCTAGCACGCATAATAGTGTGAAGTGCGCCGAAGGGAAAAAATAAATATATAATAGTTTAATAATACCAAGATTTTATTTATGTCCAATGGTTAGTATTATTTTTTTCTGGTAAATTTTTTGTGGTGGGTTTTGAAACGAAATAAGTTAAAACAAAACATATATACGGTAAATAATTGTTTTTGTGGTTTTTAAGGTTTTTAGATTTTTAAAATTTTTTAGATAATAATAATATAATAATACTTTTTGTGAAGTTTTTTGTTTGTTTTTTTAAAGGAGGTAATTGTAATTTTTATACTTATATATAAAAGAGGTAAAATTAATAGAGCTCCAGAGTTTAAAACAACGACTTGAAATTTTCCCCGTCAACGGCGCCAAAAACTTGATGCGTGTTAAAACTCCAAAAATTATTAAGAGCTCGCGGCTCCCCGGGCGATTTTATTTAAGAAAGAGGATGATTGGTTTTATTTAGAAAACGGGGTGCGCAGATTTATTAGTTGGATATAAAATAGGTGAAATCGAGTTTTAACGAAAGGAGACAAGTGCACCTATCGTGTGTAGTACAGGATATTCCAGTGTGGAATATCGAGCTCGTATTTTTCTCGGGGTCGATTCGATTATTTCTACTCTTCCCTGGAGGGGACTATTATTTTACCGATAAATATCTTGTCGGGATATTTTTTATATATAATAAAAAAGGTAATAAAAATGAAAGCATAAAAGGTGGAGCCGATGAAGAGCTTAGCTCGAGGGCACCAAATAAAATTTGAACTAAAATATACTTTTATTACAAAGAGATCCTAAGTTTCAAATTGATTAAGGCGGAGACTCGGCCGTGAAGGTTCCACTAAAATGAGCTCACCTAGCTATAGGAATATCGCTCACCTGAACGCTAAGACTATTCGACCGGGCTCAAGCCCGATGAAGGATTTCTCTTAACGCCTGCATTACTCTAAGAACCCCGCTATTGGGTGGGGAACGCAATCCGGTAGAGTTGGCGCGCCTTCTCTCTCAAGGGTTAGTGCGGAACTCCATTTACCAAGGGGCGATCGGTCCATACGCATGGTCTCTCGGCTAACTATCGTATGGACTACAGAAATAGGGCCCACACATCGATTATGTGGTCCTACGCATCGTAAACCCTAGGCAAACCTTAAGTTATTTTAATTAATTAGAAAAACAGGACCTTTAATTATTTAAAGCTATTTTATTTGTCCTAATGCTCTTCGATACTGAGGGCTAAGAACGATTAGCCACTCATCGGAATGGGGACGGCTTGCGGCGAAAACGATAAAAAGAAAGCAGTAAATAAAGCAGGAAATAAAGCAGTAAAATAAAGCAGTAAAGTGCAAGTTCTACTCAAACGAGTAGGACTGAAATGAAAGCAGTAAAATTACAAGTCCCGGCTCAAATGAGTTGGCGGGAGAAATAAAGCGAGTGCTACTCAAATGAGTAGGAGAAAATAAATGCACCCACGCATGCACTCTACTGAAATTGAAAACTCACACACAAACCTGCCATTTAACTCAAATGAGTAGGCGGTAAATAAATGCTAGTATAAATATTACTCAAATAATTACAGACAAATAAAGACCTGCCATTTAACTCAAATGAGTAGGCAGTAAATAAAATCCTGCCATTTAACTCCTAGCGAGTAGGCGGAAATAAATGCTAACACTCACTCACTCTACAGAAAGAAAACACACTCTACTGGAATTGAAATACGCACACACACTACAAAAATGAAAACGCACACGTACAAATCCTACTCAAACGAGTAGGCGGGAAATTAAAGCACGTCATTTAACTCTTAACGAGTAGGCGAAAATAAATGCAACACACGCACGCACTCTTCAGAATTGAAAGAAAGCAATTTAAAATAACTCATACACGCACGCACACGTACAAAAAAATAGGAAAATCTAAGATGCTGAAAAATTAAAATAACTACATTTCTACCGCTAGAATGTGGTGGAAATGCATAAAAAGTAAAAACAAAATCTAAAGGACCAAAAAAGTTTGCAAATAAACGCAAAGTGGAATTGCTCGAAAAATTAAAACGAATACATTTCTAACGCTAGAATGCGGTAGAAATGAATAAAAAGAGGAAATAAAAATGAAACGGGCAAAAATTTTTGAAAATAAATGAAAAAATGAAGTGTTTGAAAAAGCAAAACAGCTATGTTTTCATTCTTATAGCTTTATAGAAACGCATAAAAAATGTAAATAAAACTAAAAGAAAACGAAAAATTTACGATCCTAAACAGGCTAAGTTAAAGAAAATTAAAAACCACCTTTTAAAACATTTTTATAAACTTATAGGAATGAAAACAAAGTAAAAATAATAAACTAAACCTAAACAAGTACGGTGCATGAAAATAATTTTGCGATTATAACGGCTAGAAAATTGATAAATTTCTAAGTTAAACTAGTTAACAAAGCTAAAGAAAAACATAAAAAACACAAAAAGAGGAACGAAAAATTACTTAAGGTAGGGTGCTTTGACGGATTTTCATACAATATAGAAGAGAAAAGAAACATTTCTATTAAGTAAAAAAGGTTATAATAAAGCAAAAAAACACAAATACATAAAAGAGGGGAGAGAAAATTCCCTTACATTGCATAAAAAGCCCCCCAAGAACAGCCCTATCCTAAGCAAAGTGGTTCAAAAAAGTGGAACAGCAGCTCAAACAAAAGGCTGTAATTTATAGACAAACAATTTCATGGGACACGCCCTCTGACACGGGCGTGTCAGGGGGCGTGTCGGCACTATTCATATGGAGGCTGACAATTTGACTGGAGAGTTGATTTTGCGGCTGAAAATGTGGCAATCATGCCCCAGCACACGAGTGTGATGGTGGGCGTGTCAGGAAGGTTGAACTGGGCGTCGTTTGCGTCGAAAGTCTCCGCCGGTGGTTTGTCGGGCCAGGTGGAGTACACGCCCATGTCGAATCTTGACACGGGCGTGTCGGGTTGAGTCGATGAATGTCGAGTGAAAAATGTCGAGAGATGGTCACGGGCTTCGGCACGGGGCGTGTCATATGACACGGGCGTGTCTCTCAAGGGACACGGGCGTGTCCTATCGGGTCGACGAATGTCGAGCAGAAAATCGTCGAACTGGCTGACATGGGTCAAGTCATGGCCGTGTCGCATTTGACATGGCCGTGTGATAGGGCGTGTCACACTTTTCTTCTTCAAATGCGCTGATTTCACGGGATTTGAGTTGTCACGCCCAGGTCAGCCAGTTCGGGTGTGACCCATGCAAAAATTTGACTTTTCCTGAAATTTTTCAGAAAATCAAAAATAAACTAAGTTATAAAATATTTACAAAATAGGAGCAATTTATTACAGAAAATTAAGTAAAAATAACAAAAATAAAGTAAACCGACTTATTTAATGTACATCAAAATAG
This sequence comes from Platanthera guangdongensis, assembly GCA_039583875.1. Lineage (NCBI taxonomy): Eukaryota > Viridiplantae > Streptophyta > Magnoliopsida > Asparagales > Orchidaceae > Platanthera > Platanthera guangdongensis. The sequence goes on along the minus strand of CM077162.1, from coordinate 143,696,606 downwards.
GTATATTTACAACTCATCAATAAACATAGTTAGAATAAAGAGGATCTACAAAACCTGAGGGTTGTTCAACATAAACTTCCTCCTTTAAATCACCATTCAAAAATGTTGACTTTACATCCATCTAGAATACCTTGAACCCTTGGTAAGCTGCATAGGCAAGGAACAGCCTTATTGCTTCCAACTTTGCCACTGGGGCAAATGTATGGTCAAAGTCTATTCCTTCTTCCTGCATGTAGCCTTTTGCTACCAGTCTTGCTTTGTTCTTGACTATAATGCCATTTTAATCTAACTTGTTCCTGTAGATCCACTTAGTTCCTATGACATTGTGATTCTTTGGTTTAGGAACCAACTTCCAGACTTTACATCTTCTGAATTGATTCAGCTCTTCCTGCATGGCATCAATCCAATTTGGGTCTTGTATGGCCTCTTCAAATTTCTTGGGTTCCATCTGGGACAGGAAACTTGAGCATAGAACTGTGTTCAAGCTCTTGCTTCTGGTCAGAACACCATGTTTTGGATCACCAATAATTTGGTGTGCTGGATGATCCCTTAGATGTCTTATCACTGGAGGCAATCTATGCACAACTTGATTTCCTCCAATCTCCCCACCAACCTGTTCTTCATTGCCTTCATCATCAGCTTGTCGTGTACTCCCCATGGACAACATCCATCATTTTCCTCATCCTGTCTTGCAGGTTGGTCTTCACTAATGGTCAGCTTGTCCATCTTTTCCTTCAAACCTATAGAGCTACAAGAAGTGCTAGACAGCTCACAGTTGATTAGCTTAGTTTCATCAAAAACTACATGGACAGATTCTTCTACAGCTTGAGTAGTCAAGTTGTAGACCATGTATACCTTACTATTTTTGTTGTACCCAACAAGTATCCCTTCTTGAGACTTGGCAACAAACTTAGTTAAATAAGACTTGCCATTGTTAAGTACATAACACTTGCTACCAAAGATCCTAAAATAGGATATATTTGGTTTTTTGCCCTTCAGAATCTTATAGGGAGTCTTCTTGTGGCTTTTGTTGATGGAAGCTCTATTGAGAACATGACAAGCAGTGTTTACTGCCTCAGCCCAGAAATATTCTAGGAGAGATGTGTCACTTAGTAGTGTTCTACCAGCCTCAATAAGTGTTCTATTTTTTCTTTCAGCAATTCCATTTTGCTGGGGAGTTCTAGGTGATGAGAATTCTTGAGAAATTCCAAGTTCTTCACAGAACTTTGTCATGCATTCAGACTGAAACTCAGTCTCATGGTCACTTCTAATCTTAACCACAGAATTGTTGAATTCATTCTGTATTTGCTTAACAAATGTTTGGAAGACAGTTGGAGTTTCAGATTTCTTACTCAGAAAGAATACCCAGGCAAATCTGGAAAAGTCATCAACAACCACAAAGGTATAGACTTTCCTACCTACACTATGAACTAGCATAGGACCAAATAGATCCATATGCATGAGGTACAAACACCTCACTAAATCTTTGGTATCAAGACTGTGGAAGGAGGTCTTTGTCTGTTTGCCTTTTTGACAAGCTGAACATACACCCTCCTTGATGCACTTGACCTGAGGACCATTTCTCACTAACTCTTTACTAAAGAGTTGACCTATAGTCTTGTAGTTAAGGTGAGCTAGCCTCTTGTGCCATTTGACATAATGAGAAGCTTTCTCATCTGCAACTAGGCAAACATGAGAATCTATATTCTCACTCACAAAATTTAGACAATAAACATTTCCTTTTCTATAGCCTGTCAAGATGACCTCTTGATCACTTGTCCTTCTAATCTGATACCAATTCTTAATAAAAGAAGTGTCATAACCAAGATCACTTAGTTGACTTATGCTTATTATGTTATGTTTTAAACCTTTCACATAGGCCACTTGAGTGATAGTGATTGAGTTATTAGAAACTTTACCAAAACCTTTGATTACTCCCTTTTCTGATCCACCAAAGATAACTTTTGGTCCATCCAATGTGGGAGTAAAGTCCTTTAGCAACCTTCTAGTTCTAGTCATATGCCTGGAACATCCACTGTCCAAGTACCATATTGGGGTATGGTCACTTGGACTCTCCTGCATCAAATAAGATTACCTAACCTTAGATCCCAAATAATTATTGGGTTTTAGATTCAGGTTAGACTGAAATTTGACATGCTTGCCTGCAGCCTTTCTGACAGGTAAGCTGGTATTTTTCTTGACACTATTGTTTTCAATACGTAACTCCACTGACTATCCATAGAATATGGCATGGGACCCCGACCAGACCTTCTGTTATTGAAAGACTTTAGTTTCAAGGATAGCTAAACACCCAGAGGGGAGGTGAATAAGTTTTTAGTGTCTTTATAAATCTTTATCCTCTTTAGGTGTGTTGTGTGTTAGTTATATGTTAGCTTTCAAGAAATCACAAAGTAAACACCATATTTATAGTGGTTCCCCAGATTCTTTGTATGTCCACTGTGCCTCCCTCTCTTCTAATAGTGTGTTAGATAAGGCACTTCTCCAAAACTCAACTCCTAAGATCCTACAACACAGATCCCTCAGGATCTCTCAGTCTTCTTCAAGACATACCACAGGTACAAGGCCCTACCTCAGAGCATGCTTGCGCCTACAACTCAGTGATCCAAATATCACCTACCAGTCAAAGAGAATAACACTCCTACAGCTCATGCACAAATCCCTACCTCAGATCCAAAGCTAGATTCTACAACTCAGGCATAATGGCCCTACCACTCAGAGAGAATTACTCCCCTACCTCAGACAAATAGCCTTACCACAGTCACACAGGCCTTACACTAGGATCAACAAGTGATCCTACCTAAGTCTTTATAAAATATCCTTACAACTCAGATCCAAAGGATCCTACAGAAAAGAAAGAGTTTTGTTGGTGTTGATTTGACTCCAGAGAAGTTCTCTGAGTCTACTGCTTCCTAAGATGGACAAATCTTAGCCCTAACTTCTTCTAAGCAACAAGAATGATGGTATTCAAGAAACTATTTCTTGTGTTGGAAGTATCTCAGAAACTCAAGTTCCTGATCTTGCAGATGAAGACAAATGATTTGACAGTTCTTTGTTTCCTTCACTCAGCTAACCTTGACTGCAGAAACTAGATTTATCTGCTTCTTCTTCTTTCTCAGAAATCACTTTTGAACTTGTTGTAGCAGGTGAGGATCTCTACAGCTATCTGTGTGAACTTTTAGAATAGTGGGTTTGAACTTTAGCTTCAAGCTCTGCAATAATGGTGTGGAAGAAGACGATGAAGTTCCGCCTCTTTGCGATATGTTAAACCCTAAAAGTTATCTTCCAAAAGTTAAGTTGTCTCCGCCGATCTAAGGCCTTTTATCTTCCGCCGTCCAACAGCTATTTGACTTGTGGGACCCACTAAAGTTGTTGGCTGCAACTTTGCTTTTATAGGTAAAGTCATATGGTAGGCATATGGCTCCATTTGTCATGTACTGTAGCTTTCCTGCAATAATTTGAAACTTTGTTGACTCATGCTGATGTCAGCATCTGTGGACTTGGTCATTTTCACAGTTTCATCCCAGGCGTGGAGTGCATTGAGTGAATAGCCTTTACTCAACGCAAAAACTCTTAGCCAGATTTACTGCACTTCCTGGCGTTGAGTGCATTGAGTGAACTAGCTTCACTCAACGCTCCTAGACTTAGCCGCTTCACTACCTGCCCGCCTTCATGCTGAGGAGTTGAGTGAACTGGCTTCATTCAACACTTCTGTACTTAGTCACATCTCTCTTTAAGAATGTGTTGAGTGAGCCTTCATTACTCAACACTTCTGCCTTTCTTGTCTTCTTTGATGAGGCGTTGAGTGATCTGGCTTCATTTAACGCATTTGTACTTAACTGACTTTCTTGATGGGCTTACATTGAGTGAGTTGTCCTCACTCAACTCATCTGGACTTAGGCATATTTTTTTGTCTATCTCTTCTTAAGCTTTGACTGAACACTAGTCTATCAAAGAATTCTTCTTTTGGAATTGAGTGAGTTGTCCTCACTCAATGCTTCTAGGCTTCGCTAGAATTTCTCCTTCGCCACTGTAGAAGCTTTGAAAGACTGAGCTTTACTTGATGCCTCTTATTATATGGCATTGAGTGAACTGTCATCACTCAGCACTGGTGCACTTAGCCACAAATCTTATTTGCAAATTATTGGGCTTTGACTGTCCATATTTTACTCAACGTTGTTTGGTATCTATCATTAAGTGAACTGGCATCACTCGACACCTGTGGACTTGGATAATTTGCAGACTTTCAACATTTCTACCTTGTGACCACCTGTCATAATCACTTATACAACCTGTCTATAGTTGTTCCATGGAACATCCTGCACATGATGAACTTGAACAACATCAAATACAAATAAGCTCTTAGTGTTGATGGTGATGCCTCTTCAAATCTAGGGAACAATGAGGGAAATATTCTCAACAATCTCCCCATATTTGAAGAAGACAAAACACACAGCAATACTAAGAAGCTTTTTCATATAAAGAGTATAGATTCAAAGCAGCTGTAAGCTTTCTCATGCCACTTGAAAATTCAAAGTAGCTGTGAGCTATACCACTTGATGGTATCAAAGCAGTTGTAGCTTTCTCATGCCACTTGAATTTCCAACATAACAATTAAATGCATTTTCCTTATAACATTTAACACTTAAATGAAGGACTTTCCTCAAACCACTTGAGGGTGGAAACATTGTAATGGATCAACATTTCACTCTTCATATTACTTCAATGTTTCCAAGTAACATGCACTTACCCAACATGACCTGGTCATTTCATGTGTTTCTTCCACATCTCACCCTGGGCATGTATTACACACCATCTCCCCCTTTTTGACAATTATTGCTCAGCTCAGTATTCTACTCAGTATTGCTCTACTCCTCCCCCTTTCTGGCTTCTTAAAGTAAACAATTATCTAATGAGGTAGGTGAAAGGATCATGCACTAGAGAATGTATCTCTTGATCCTAGCCAATAGCTTGTGTTTATACCACTTGAGAAATTTTCCTAGTGACCAACCTGCTTGATTAGATAGCATACCTCTTGTGTTGAGACTACAGACACAACACATCACTACAATCACTTGACACTTGAGTGGTCCATTGATCCACATGAGCTGGATGTTATTAGTTATCCACTTGAGCTAATCCCATTCCTCATACCCCTGGAAACTTCTATAGATTGCAGTTGTAGTAATTGAGGTGTTGGCTTTTCCACTTCTCCTGCAGCAGCAGTAACTTCATAGTAACAACCATCCACTAGGGTTGATCTCCGTCTCAGTCTGTGTATTGTCCAGGAAGTTGAACTTGTTCTTACAACTACTGGATTTGCTCCCCCTCAACAGGAGAATCTATTGTAATTCTCTTTACCAGACACTTGAGTCCAATAAAGTATTGATACCATTTGAAAGACTTATCTACATGCAAGCAAAGTAAATCCTGTAATAAAACAAAATTACGAGCAACTGAAGCTATACCAAGTTCAACATAACCAATTCAAACTTGAAGGTGTTGAACTTGACTTCATCTCGTGGCTTAGTAAAGATGTTTGTCACTTGCTTGTCTGTGGGGACAAACTCAAGATAGATGTCTTTCTTTTCCACATGCTCCCTAATAAAATGATAACTAATCTCAATATTCTTAGTCCTGCTATGAGAGATAAGATTCCTCGCAATTGAGATTACACTAGTAGAATCACAGAACATGGGAGTTTTACTTATGTAAAGGTTATAGTCCCGAAGCTGATGTTGGGTCCACAGTAACTGCGCATAGCAGCTACCTGCTGAGATATACTCAGACGCGGCTGTTGAGATTGCAACACTGGTCTGCTTCTTGCTGCACCAAGACACTAGTCTTCCTCCCAAGAACTGATAGGTGCCTGATGTGCTCTTCTTATCCTCATTGCAGCCTGTAAAGTGTGCATCTGAATAGCCTGTTAGTTAAGAATCCCTATTTCTAGGGTACCATAGGCCAAGATCTGGTGTGCCCTTAAGATATCTCAAAATCCTCTTAGCAGCAGAGTATTGAGATTCTTTATGGCATGCCTAATACCTAACACAAACATATGTAGCATACATGATGTCTGGCCTACTAGTAGTATGATATATAATGGATCCAATTATCCCTCTATACAAAATTCATCAATAGGTTTCCTTGCCTCATATTTGTCTATAAGCATACTTGACCCCATGGGAGTTTTCATGGTGGAGGCATTCTCCATTCCAAACTTTTTAATTAACTCCCTGGTAAACTTAAACTGGGATATGGATAATCCATCTTCAGTATGCCTTACTTGGATGCCCAAGAAGTACTTAAGCTTACCCATACTGCTCATCTCAAACTTCTCGTGCATAAGTTTAGCAAACATCCTGTAAAGGTTATCATCGGTAGACCCAAAAATTATGTCATCTACATAAATTTAGACTAGGATGATCTTGCCCTTAGATTTATGGTCTTATCTATCTTCCTCCTTGAGAACTTGTTCTCAATGAGGATACTAGACAATGTCTCATATCATGCTCTAGGTGCTTGCATCAACACATATAAAGCTTTCTTAAGTCTATAAACAAAATTAGGAGAGTTAGAATCAACAAAACCTGAAGGCTGTTCAACATAGACTTCCTCCTTTAAGTCACCACTAAGGAAACCTGATTTCACATCGACCTAGTAGACTTTAAATCCTTTGTTCACAGCATATGCAAGGAAAATTATGATGGCTTCCAATCTTGCTACTGGGACAAAGGTTTGATCAAAGTCAATATATTACTCGTGTATGTACCCCATAGCTACCAGTCGTGCCTTATTCTTGATTATAATGCCATTTTCATCTAGTTTATTCTTGAAAATCCATTAGACTCCAATGAGAATATGCCATTGTGATCTGGGAACCAGCTTCCAGACATTACACCTCTTAAACTGGTTCAATTCTTCTTGTATTACAACAATACAGAACTGATCTATGTTGGCCTCTTCAAATCTCTTGGGCTCAACTTATGGAAGGAAACTTGAATACATTACTGCAATGAGACTTCTCCTCCTTATCACCACTCCTTGGTTGGTGTTGGATCTATTGATCCCAATATCCCAGATTTGTAAGAAGTCAAACGGGTCAAGGACATACACACATAATGTATTTGATGTGTGCTTTAGTTCATGCATGTAGGTAGTCCATGATTGGACAAGTGAAGAAAATGAGTTTGGTAGTAAAACTCAAATTTCATCGAGCTCAGCTCGTTGGTCATCAAGCTCAGCTTAACATTCTGTAGGATAAGCACAAGAGCTCGGGTTTTAAATTTCATCGAGCTCAGCTTGAAGTTCATCGAGCTCGGTTTAAAATTCGTCGAGCTCAGGTTACAAATCGTCGAACTCAGCTCTACACTTGTTATGCTAAAGCCAGAAAAATCAACTAAGGCAATAAGCGTAGAGACCGCTAAGAAGATCAGAGTTCATTGAGCTCAGCCCACACATCATTAAACACAGATAAAGCCAAAGAAACTGACTAAGACAAAAAGCACTGAGACCGCTGAGATAGCTAAGAAGAAGGAGTTGAGACCGCTGAGATAGATGAGATAGCTGAGAAGAAGGCGTTGAGAGCGCTGAGACAACTGAGACAAAACTGGCTGAATTTCTCTAAGTCCAGAAGCATTGAGTGAAGCAGGTTCACTCAATGCTTCTAAAGAAGAAGGAAGCGCTGAGACAAAATTAGCTGGATTTCTCTAAGTCCAGAATCGTTGAGTATAGCAGGTTCACTCAACGCTTCTAATGAAGAAGGAAGCGCTGAGACAGTTAAGAGGAAATCCGCTGAGATAGAAGATAGCCTCAGCTGAGAAGCAAAGACCGCTAAGACAGAACTGCTAAGATAGAGACTTGTCTCAGGTAATAAGAAGAAAGCGTTGAGACAATGGCCTGTCACATCTATTAAGAAGAAACACTGAAACCGCTAAGACAGAACCGTTGAGACAAATCCAAAGAAATTCATAAGTCCAAAAGCATTGAGAGCCAAGACAGATGGCATTGAGTGACTTAACATCACTCAACGCTTCATGGATTTCTGGAATATTTTCTAAGTCCAGATGGTGATGACCTTTGCTGGCGTCATCAAAGTCAACTCACATATAGCAGTTGCGAGAAAGCTACAGTGATGCCAAAAGTTACCTTGTCCTTTTCTGAAGAAGGTGGGGCTCACCAAACCTTGGCTGGGGCCCACATAAAAGTGTGTCGTTGATTCAAATCAACAGATATAAAAAGGAAAATGAAAGGGATTAGGGCAACAAACAACGAACAACAAATGAAAAGAGATTGATCAGAATAAAGAAAATACAGAAAGATGGCTGGACATCATCTTCTACACCAAGCTTGAAAGCTAAAGTCTAGCAGGGATAGCCGCCAAGACAAACGAAGTTACTTGAGCTCTTCAATCTAAGCAAGATAGTTCTTCCAAGAACAGGAAAGTTGATTCTTTCATTCAGCAAGCTGGTTGCTGCTCTTCTGTGCAGCAGAAAAGAGATAGTTGTAGAAGAGGACTACTTCCTTCTACAGCAAGTGTGTTGTACTGAAATCTACTCAGTCCAGTAAAGTTAGCTCAGAGATTTATCTCCGAGTTAGTTGTTTATTTTTTTTAAACTATTCTGTATTCTTGTAGGATTCAATTTATCTAAATCTGAGTGTAGGGCACTTTGTGCATGAGGTAGGTGACTAATTAATCACTGAGGTAGGTGCCCTGTTGGGTTACTGAGGTAGGATCCAAGTGTGGATCTGAGCTGTAGGGCTTAATTGCCTGAGGTAGGAGAGTGGTGCTCTCTGAGGTTGGATCCAAGTATGGATTTGTGGTAGGGCTGTCCTCCCAGCCTGAGTGTGGGGCATTGTGTCTAAGGTAGGTGACTGGAGACTCACTGAGCTGTAGGTGACAAGTGTATCACTGAGTTGTAGGCCTTGGAGGAGGCTAAGTTGTACGTACCTAGAAAGGTACTGAGCTGTAGGAGTGCTGTAGCACTCTAAGAGTAGGGTTGTGTGCTTGAAGTTGTAGGGCTGAAGAGCTTGAGTTGTAGGCCTTAAAAATAAGGCTGAGGTAGGTGATCAGTGGATCACTGAGCTGTAGGAGCTCTACAAAGCTCTAAGGTAAGAACCCTTGTGGTTCTGAGTTTGGATTCTGTGAAGAATCTGTGAAATAGGTTGAGGGCCTGAGGTGTAAGCTCTGAGGGGCATATTGGTGGAGTTTGTGCCTAGTCCAACAAATCAATTGGATAGGTGGGAGGGAAAGTGGATGTATCCAATTAGGTAACCACTATAAATCTTTGTGTTTGTTGTGTTGCTTGTTTTCCTTTCTATTGCATGATCTAAGGACAAGCTCTAGATAGTTTACTTGAAAACAACAAAAGAATTAAGAAAACTTCAAAGACCTATTCACCCCGCTCTAGGTGATTAGCTATCCTTCAGTTAAATAACTTTCAAGTGGTATCAGAGGGAGGTTACTCAAAAAGGATTTAACAATCTGAGTATACTTCCAAGGTTAGCTATAAGATAAATAATGGGGTCTGGTGTAAACTACAAGGAATTGGGAGCCATGAAGTTACCAATCTACAGAAAGGAAGGGTTTGAGCTCTGGAAGGAAAGGTTCAGGCTATTCATGGAAGTTGTTGACCCTAGGATATACATTAATGTCAAAGAGGGACCTTTCACCCCTATAATAGTCTCAGTTCTAGATGCCAACATCCAAACACCCAAGTCTTATGAAGAAATGAACAAAGATGAGCTACGTCTTGTAACAACCCCATCCGTTCATATGATATATTCTAGAAGGTCTGGCCGGGGCCCCACAGGATATATCACAAAACAGTCGGTGAAGGTACAGGATGATACCAGAGTCGCGCATCGCACCTAACACAAAGCATTCTAGCGGAAGCCTAGACTACAACTTGAACTCCTCATGAATGTGCAAACATAAAACTCCATATGTTATATCATATTGGAATGTCTTACAACATATACAAAGAGTTGGCCTTATGGCCTTACATGGCTTTCACACAGTGGCCTAAAACAGATTGGCGCGCAGGCCGGCCACAATAAAAGAAAACACACAAAAGAACACAGCTAGCCTTCGAGGGCTAGCAGCAGCAGCAGCAACACCCGCAGGAACATCAGCCTCTATGCGATCCGCTCGGCTCTCCAGCACCTGGAAAGGGACAATCCACCCACCGGTGGCAAACAAAAGCAACGGTCATTGTTCAGCTGACCAAATTATAATGACCCTACCCCTTCTCTCGGGGCAGCGGTATTCTTCCCTGCAGGCATATTAGATCACAAGTATGGCAAGCTATATCATCAAAATGTGCTGTCACGCACACAAGCCATCACAACCGTTCGCCGCCCGGCCCAACGGTCCGTGCACTCAGGGCACATTCTTGGTGTTCTGGCAACCTCTTGCCCACCACCGTATCAGGGTTACAACCCAACGGTAACTCTCTTGAGCATTTCCTCCATGGCGTGCAGCCGAAGTTAGTCTTCGGACACCGGGATGGCCCGTAGCCCCCCGTTGTGTCATGGCGCGCAGGCCGAAGACTCTTGTTATGCGCTCCAACAGACCGCACTTTTTGGTCTCACGTCGTACGGACATAGCGCAGGTCGGATCCTCAACCCCCCGTTGCTCAAATCGCCTTGCCTTCTCCGAGTACAGCGTACTCATGGCTATATCAAAGGTGCGGGTCGGTCTCACCAATCCTATTCTTGGCATTCAAGCCTGGGTATTTCTCTATACCCATTTCCTCACAGCAACAGCGGGTCTTTCCTGGGCACACCAGTACTTCCCGTGACTCTCTCCACAGTTGGACACCGCACAAGCACAAATATCAGGGGTCTTTCCTGGGCACACCAGTACTTCCTGTGACTCGCTTCACAGGTGGACACCCTATGACATCAAACATCACAAAAGGGCCTTTCCTGGTTCCACCAGTACTTCCTATGTCTCAATCACAGGTTGGACCCAAAACCATCACATGGCTATTTTCCTGGGCTACCACCCCAGTACTTCCTGCTACTCCTTTTCGCAGGCATAACCCGTAGACTCCTTACACTACATGTTTATCACGGAGTCTTCTCCGGTTCGTATGCAACATCACCAATCCAGACTAACCTGTCCAGATGGGCTTCACACAACATGCCTATTCCGTACTCCATTTCCGGATCTATATGCTAATAAAGGGGATTTCAAGCATCCACCCAAAGATTTCCAAAACCAGCCACCTCTTGGTGGGGGAAATCACAAAATATGCCAAAAAGGAAGCCTTCACATGGCTAGGAAGAAAAGTCGTTACCCTTGACGATCGCTTCGGTGCCATGGACTCCAAGCTAGCTTGCAAGACTCGCAAGAGCGTTTCCTCCGCAACGCTGGCTTCGGATCTCTCGTCGGTAAACCGCAGCACCACCAACAGCAGCCCCCTTTCCTTCTTCCTCCTCCTTTCTCTCTCTCTTTCTCTCTTCACTTGAAGAAAGTTTAAGGCCAAAGAAAATGAGAAATCTTTCTCTGATTTCGGCCCTTAAGGAAAAAGAAGAAGAAGCTTCAGCCCTTGGATCTAGACTGAAGGAATGGACGGCCACGATTCTGCCAAAAACACATATTTTGACCCGACACGGCCTCTGACACGGCCGTGTGCCAGGCCGTGTGCCTCAAGCGGTGGTCAACCGACTTATCCAAACCAGTGACATGCCCATGGGACACGCCCGTGTCATGGGCCGTGTCACCAACACGCTTTCAGACACGCCCGTGTCTGCGGCCGTGTACCTGGATGAAAAAAATCCCAAATCATCCCGAGACTTCACACGGCCTGTGACACGCCCGTGTCCCAGGCCGTGTGCCCAGAAACGGCACAAAGACACGCCCTGTCGAAACCTTCGGCGGGCTGAGTTCGTCGCCTGATTTGACACGTCCTGTGATACGCCCGTGTCACAGGCCGTGTTCAACACTCGACACTCACTTCTCGACACTCGACGATCGTCGAGAAAAATCGTCGAGCATGCGACACGGCCTTGGACACGCCCGTGTCCTGGGCCGTGTGCCTCCTCTCGACGCATCGTTGAGAGAAAAATCGTCGAGACAACGGCCGATTGTCGACACAACCGCTACCTGCTGAGATATACTCAGACGCGGATGTTGAGATTGCAACACTGGTCTGCTTCTTGCTGCACCAAGACACTAGTCTTCCTCCCAAGAACTGATAGGTGCCTGATGTGCTCTTCTTATCCTCATTGCAGCCTGTAAAGTGTGCATCTGAATAGCCTATTAGTTAAGAATCCCTATTTCTAGGGTACCATAGGCCAAGATCTGGTGTGCCCTTAAGATATCTCAAAATCCTCTTAGCAGCAGAGTATTGAGATTCTTTATGGCATGTCTAATACCTAACACAAACATATGTAGCATACATGATGTCTGGCCTACTAGTAGTATGATATATAATGGATCCAATTATCCCTCTATACAAAATTCATCAATAGGTTTCCTTGCCTCATATTTGTCTATAAGCATACTTGACCCCATGGGAGTTTTCATGGTGTAGGCATTCTCCATTCCAAACTTTTTAATTAACTCCCTGGTAAACTTAAACTGGGATATGGATAATCCATCTTCAGTATGCCTTACTTGGATGCCCAAGAAGTACTTAAGCTTACCCATACTGCTCATCTCAAACTTCTCGTGCATAAGTTTAGCAAACATCCTGTAAAGGTTATCATCGGTAGACCTAAAAATTATGTCATCTACATAAATTTAGACTAGGATGATCTTGCCCTTAGATTTATGGTCTTATCTATCTTCCTCCTTGAGAACTTGTTCTCAATGAGGATACTAGACAATGTCTCATATCATGCTCTAGGTGCTTGCATCAACACATATAAAGCTTTCTTAAGTCTATAAACAAAATTAGGAGAGTTAGAATCAACAAAACCTGAAGCTGTTCAACATAGACTTCCTCCTTTAAGTCACCACTCAGGAAACCTGATTTCACATCGACCTAGTAGACTTTAAATCCTTTGTTCACAGCATATGCAAGGAAAATTATGATGGCTTCCAATCTTGCTACTAGGACAAAGGTTTGATCAAAGTCAATATATTACTCGTGTATGTACTCCATAGCTACCAGTCGTGCCTTATTCTTGATTATAATGCCATTTTCATCAAGTTTATTCTTGAAAATCCACTAGACTCCAATGACAATATGTCATTGTGATCTGGGAACCAGCTTCCAGACATTACACCTCTTAAACTGGTTCAATTCTTCTTGTATTACAACAATACAGAACTGATCTATGTTGGCCTCTTCAAATCTCTTGGGCTCAACTTATGGAAGGAAACTTGAATACATTACTGCAATGAGACTTCTCCTCCTTATCACCACTCCTTGGTTGGTGTTGGATCTATTGATCCCAATATCCCAGATTTGTAAGAAGTCAAACGGGTCAAGGACATACACACATAATGTATTTGATGTGTGCTTTAATTCATGCATGTAGGTAGTCCATGATTGGACAAGTGAAGAAAATGAGTTTGGTAGTAAAACTCAAATTTCATCGAGCTCAGCTCGTTGGTCATCGAGCTCAGCTTAACATTCTGTAGGATAAGCACAAGAGCTCGGGTTTTAAATTTCATCGAGCTTAGCTTGAAGTTCATCGAGCTCGGTTTAAAATTCGTCGAGCTCAGGTTACAAATCGTCGAACTCAGCTCTACACTTGTTATGCTAAAGCCAGAAAAATCAACTAAGGCAATAAGCGTAGAGACCGCTGAGAAGATCAGAGTTCATTGAGCTCAGCCCACACATCATTAAACACAGATAAAGCCAAAGAAACTGACTAAGACAAAAAGCACTGAGACCGCTGAGATAGCTAAGAAGAAGGAGTTGAGACCGCTGAGATAGATGAGATAGCTGAGAAGAAGGCGTTGAGAGCGCTGAGACAACTGAGACAAAACTGGCTGAATTTCTCTAAGTCCAGAAGCATTGAGTGAAGCAGGTTCACTCAATGCTTCTAAAGAAGAAGGAAGCGCTGAGACAAAATTAGCTGGATTTCTCTAAGTCCAGAATCGTTGAGTATAGCAGGTTCACTCAACGCTTCTAATGAAGAAGGAAGCGCTGAGACAGTTAAGAGGAAATCCGCTGAGATAGAAGATAGCCTCAGCTGAGAAGCAAAGACCGCTAAGACAGAACTGCTGAGACAGAGACTTGTCTCAGCTAATAAGAAGAAAGCGTTGAGACAATGGCCTGTCACATCTATTAAGAAGAAACACTGAAACCGCTAAGACAGAACCGTTGAGACAAATCCAAAGAAATTCATAAGTCCAAAAGCATTGAGAGCCAAGACAGATGGCATTGAGTGACTTAACATCACTCAACGCTTCATGGATTTCTGGAATATTTTCTAAGTCCAGATGGTGATGACCTTTGCTGACGTCATCAAAGTCAACTCACATGTAGCAGTTGCGAGAAAGCTACAGTGATGCCAAAAGTTACCTTGTCCTTTTCTGAAGAAGGTGGGGCTCACCAAACCTTGGCTGGGGCCCACATAAAAGTGTGTCGTTGATTCAAATCAACAGATATAAAAAGGAAAATGAAAAGGGATTAGGGCAACAAACAACGAACAACAAATGAAAAGAGATTGATCAGAATAAAGAAAATACAGAAAGACGGCTGGACATCATCTTCTACACCAAGCTTGAAAGCTAAAGTCTAGCAGGGATAGCCGCCAAGACAAACGAAGTTACTTGAGCTCTTCAATCTAAGTAAGATAGTTCTTCCAAGAACAGGAAAGTTGATTCTTTCATTCAGCAAGCTGGTTGCTGCTCTTCTGTGCAGCAGAAAAGAGATAGTTGTAGAAGAGGACTACTTCCTTCTACAGCAAGTGTGTTGTACTAAAATCTACTCAGTCCAGTAAAGTTAGCTCAGAGATTTATCTCCGAGTTAGTTGTTTATTTTTTTAAACTATTCTGTATTCTTGTAGGATTCAATTTATCTAAATCTGAGTGTAGGGCACTTTGTGCATGAGGTAGGTGACTAATTAATCACTGAGGTAGGTGCCCTGTTGGGTTACTGAGGTAGGATCCAAGTGTGGATCTATGCTGTAGGGCTTAATTGCCTGAGGTAGGAGAGTGGTGCTCTCTGAGGTTGGATCCAAGTATGGATTTGTGGTAGGGCTGTCCTCCCAGCCTGAGTGTGGGGCATTGCGTCTAAGGTAGGTGACTGGAGACTCACTGAGCTGTAGGTGACAAGTGTATCACTGAGTTGTAGGCCTTGGAGGAGGCTAAGTTGTACGTACCTAGAAAGGTACTGAGCTGTAGGAGTGCTGCAGCACTCTAAGAGTAGGGTTGTGTGCTTGAAGTTGTAGGGCTGAAGAGCTTGAGTTGTAGGCCTTAAAAATAAGGCTGAGGTAGGTGATCAGTGGATCACTGAGCTGTAGGAGCTCTACAAAGCTCTAAGGTAAGAACCCTTGTGGTTCTGAGTTTGGATTCTGTGAAGAATCTGTGAAATAGGTTGAGGGCCTGAGGTGTAAGCTCTGAGGGGCATATTGGTGGAGTTTGTGCCTAGTCCAACAAATCAATTGGATAGGTGGGAGGGAAAGTGGATGTATCCAATTAGGTAACCACTATAAATCTTTGTGTTTGCTGTGTTGCTTGTTTTCCTTTCTATTGCATGATCTAAGGACAAGCTCTAGATAGTTTACTTGAAAACAACAAAAGAATTAAGAAAACTTCAAAGACCTATTCACCCCGCTCTAGGTGATTAGCTATCCTTCAGTTAAATAACTTTCAAGTGGTATCAGAGGGAGGTTACTCAAAAAGGATTTAACAATCTGAGTATACTTCCAAGGTTAGCTATAAGATAAATAATGGGGTCTGGTGTAAACTACAAGGAATTGGGAGCCATGAAGTTACCAATCTACAGAAAGGAAGGGTTTGAGCTCTGGAAGGAAAGGTTCAGGCTATTCATGGAAGCTGTTGACCCTAGGATATACATTACAGTCAAAGAGGGACCTTTCACCCCTATAATAGTCTCAGTTCTAGATGCCAACATCCAAACACCCAAGTCTTATGAAGAAATGAACAAAGATGAGCTACGTCTTGTAACAACCCCATCCGTTCATATGATATATTCTAGAAGGTCCGGCCGGGGCCCCACGTGATATATCACAAAACAGTCGGTGAAGGTACAGGATGATACCAGAGTCGCGCATCGCACCTAACACAAAGCATTCTAGCGGAAGCCTAGACTACAACTTGAACTCCTCATGAATGTCCAAACATAAAACTCCATATGTTATATCATATAGGAATGTCTTACAACATATACAAAGAGTTGGCCTTATGGCCTTACATGGCTTTCACACAGTGGCCTAAAACAGATTGGCGCGCAGGCCGGCCACAATAAAAGAAAACACACAAAAGAACACAGCTAGCCTTCGAGGGCTAGCAGCAGCAGCAGCAACACCCGCAGGAACATCAGCCTCTATGCGATCCGCTCGGCTCTCCAGCACCTGGAAAGGGACAATCCACCCACTGGTGGCAAACAAAAGCAACGGTCAGCGTTCAGCTGACCAAATTATAACAACCCTACCCCTTCTCTCGGGGCAGCGGTATTCTTCCCTACAGGCATATTAGATCACAAGTATGGCAAGTTATATCATCAAAATGTGCTGTCACGCACACAAGCCATCACAACCGTTCGCCGCCCGGCCCAACGGTCCGTGCACTCAGGGCACATTCTTGGTGTTCTAGCAACCTCTTGCCCACCACCGTATCAGGGTTACAACCCAACGGTAACTCTCTTGAGCATTTCCTCCATGGCGTGCAGCCGAAGTTAGTCTTCGGACACCGGGATGGCCCGTAGCCCCCCATTGTGTCATGGCGCGCAGGCCGAAGACTCTTGCTATGCGCTCCAACAGACCGCACTTTTTGGTCTCACGTCGGACGGACATAGCGCAGGTCGGATCCTCCACCCCCCGTTGCTCAAATCGCCTTGCCTTCTCCGAGTACAGCGTACTCATGGCTATATCAAAGGTGCGGGTCGGTCTCACCAATCCTGTTCTTGGCATTCAAGCCTGGGTATTTCTCTATACCCATTTCCTCACAGCAACAGCGGGTCTTTCCTGGGCACACCAGTACTTCCTGTGACTCTCTCCACAGTTGGACACCGCACAAGCACAAATATCAGGGGTCTTTCCTGGGCACACCAGTACTTCCTGTGACTCGCTTCACAGGTGGACACCCTATGACATCAAACATCACAAAAGGGCCTATCCTGGTTCCACCAGTACTTCCTGTGTCTCAATCACAGGTTGGACCCAAAACCATCACATGACTATTTTCCTGGGCTACCACCCCAGTACTTCCTGCTACTCCTTTTCGCAGGTATAACCCGTAGACTCCTTACACTACACGTTTATCACGGAGTCTTCTCCGGTTCGTATGCAACATCACCAATCCAGAATAACCTATCCAGATGGGCTTCATACAACATGCCTATTCCGTACTCCATTTCCGGATCTATATGCTAACAAAGGGGATTTCAAGCATCCCCCAAATATTTCCAAAACTAGCCACCTCTTGGTGGGGGAAATCACAAAATATGCCAAAAAGGAAGCCTTCACATGGCTAGGAAGAAAAGTCGTTACCCTTGACGATCGCTTCGGTGCCATGGACTCCAAGCTAGCTTGCAAGACTCGCAAGAGCGTTTCCTCCGCAACGCTGGCTTCGGATCTCTTGTCGGTAAACCGCAGCACCACCAACAGCAGCCCCCTTTCCTTCTTCCTCCTCCTTTCTCTCTCTCTTTCTCTCTTCACTTGAAGAAAGTTTAAGGCCAAAGAAAATGAGAAATCTTTCTCTGATTTCGGCCCTTAAGGAAAAAGAAGAAGAAGCTTCAGCCATTGGATCTAGACTGAAGGAATGGACGGCCACGATTCTGCCAAAAACACATATTTTGACCCGACACGACCTCTGACACGGCCGTGTGCCAGGCCGTGTGCCTCAAGCGGTGGTCAACCGACTTATCCAAACCAGTGACACGCCCATGGGACACGCCTGTGTCATGGGCCGTGTCACCAACACGCTTTCAGACACGCCTGTGTCTGCGGTCGTGTACCTGGATGAAAAAAATCCCAAATCATCCCGAGACTTCACACTGCCTGTGACACGCCCGTGTCCCAGGCCGTGTGCCCAGACACGGCACAAAGACACGCCCTGTCGAAACCTTCGGCGGGCTGAGTTCGTCGCCTGATTTGACACGTCCTGTGACACGCCCGTGTCACAGGCCGTGTTCAACACTCGACACTCACTTCTCGACACTCGACGATCGTCGAGAAAAATCGTCGAGCATGCGACACGGCCTTGGACACGCCCGTGTCCTGGGCCGTGTGCCTCCTCTCGACGCATCGTTGAGAGAAAAATCGTCGAGACAACGGCCGATTGTCGACACAACCGCTACCTGCTGAGATATACTCAGACGCGGCTGTTGAGATTGCAACACTGGTCTGCTTCTTGCTGCACCAAGACACTAGTCTTCCTCCCAAGAACTGATAGGTGCCTGATGTGCTCTTCTTATCCTCATTGCAGCCTGTAAAGTGTGCATCTGAATAGCCTGTTAGTTAAGAATCCCTATTTCTAGGGTACCATAGGCCAAGATCTGGTGTGCCCTTAAGATATCTCAAAATCCTCTTAGCAGCAGAGTATTGAGATTCTTTATGGCATGCCTAATACCTAACACAAACATATGTAGCATACATGATGTCTGGCCTACTAGTAGTATGATATATAATGGATCCAATTATCCCTCTATACAAAATTCATCAATAGGTTTCCTTGCCTCATATTTGTCTATAAGCATACTTGACCCCATGGGAGTTTTCATGGTGGAGGCATTCTCCATTCCAAACTTTTTAATTAACTCCCTGGTAAACTTAAACTGGGATATGGATAATCCATCTTCAGTATGCCTTACTTGGATGCCCAAGAAGTACTTAAGCTTACCCATACTGCTCATCTCAAACTTCTCGTGCATAAGTTTAGCAAACATCCTGTAAAGGTTATCATCGGTAGACCCAAAAATTATGTCATCTACATAAATTTAGACTAGGATGATCTTGCCCTTAGATTTATGGTCTTATCTATCTTCCTCCTTGAGAACTTGTTCTCAATGAGGATACTAGACAATGTCTTATATCATGCTCTAGGTGCTTGCATCAACACATATAAAGCTTTCTTAAGTCTATAAACAAAATTAGGAGAGTTAGAATCAACAAAACCTGAAGGCTGTTCAACATAGACTTCCTCCTTTAAGTCACCACTCAGGAAACCTGATTTCACATCGACCTAGTAGACTTTAAATCCTTTGTTCACAGCATATGCAAGGAAAATTATGATGGCTTCCAATCTTGCTACTGGGACAAAGGTTTGATCAAAGTCAATATATTACTCGTGTATGTACCCCATAGCTACCAGTCGTGCCTTATTCTTGATTATAATGCCATTTTCATCAAGTTTATTCTTGAAAATCCACTAGACTCCAATGACAATATGTCATTGTGATCTGGGAACCAGCTTCCAGACATTACACCTCTTAAACTGGTTCAATTCTTCTTGTATTACAACAATACAGAACTGATCTATGTTGGCCTCTTCAAATCTCTTGGGCTCAACTTATGGAAGGAAACTTGAATACATTACTGCAATGAGACTTCTCCTCCTTATCACCACTCCTTGGTTGGTGTTGGATCTATTGATCCCAATATCCCAGATTTGTAAGAAGTCAAACGGGTCAAGGACATACACACATAATGTATTTGATGTGTGCTTTAGTTCATGCATGTAGGTAGTCCATGATTGGACAAGTGAAGAAAATGAGTTTGGTAGTAAAACTCAAATTTCATCGAGCTCAGCTCGTTGGTCATCGAGCTCAGCTTAACATTCTGTAGGATAAGCACAAGAGCTCGGGTTTTAAATTTCATCGAGCTCAGCTTGAAGTTCATCGAGCTCGGTTTAAAATTCGTCGAGCTCAGGTTACAAATCGTCGAACTCAGCTCTACACTTATTATGCTAAAGCCAGAAAAATCAACTAAGGCAATAAGCGTAGAGACCGCTGAGAAGATCAGAGTTCATTGAGCTCAACCAACACATCATTAAACATAGATAAAGCCAAAGAAACTGACTAAGACAAAAAGCACTGAGACCGCTGAGATAGCTAAGAAGAAGGAGTTGAGACCGCTGAGATAGATGAGATAGCTGAGAAGAAGGCGTTGAGAGCGCTGAGACAACTGAGACAAAACTGGCTGAATTTCTCTAAGTCCAGAAGCATTAAGTGAAGCAGGTTCACTCAATGCTTCTAAAGAAGAAGGAAGCGCTGAGACAAAATTAGCTGGATTTCTCTAAGTACAGAATCGTTGAGTATAGCAGGTTCACTCAATGCTTCTAATGAAGAAGGACGCGTTGAGACAGTTAAGAGGAAATCCGCTGAGATAGAAGATAGCCTCAGCTGAGAAGCAAAGACCGCTAAGACAGAACTGCTGAGACAGAGACTTGTCTCAGCTAATAAGAAGAAAGCGTTGAGACAATGGCCTGTCACATCTATTAAGAAGAAACACTGAAACCGCTAAGACAGAACCGTTGAGACAAATCCAAAGAAATTCATAAGTCCAAAAGCATTGAGAGCCAAGACAGATGGCATTGAGTGACTTAACATCACTCAACGCTTCATGGATTTCTGGAATATTTTCTAAGTCCAGATGGTGATGACCTTTGCTGACGTCATCAAAGTCAACTCACATGTAGCAGTTGCGAGAAAGCTACAGTGATGCCAAAAGTTACCTTGTCCTTTTCTGAAGAAGGTGGGGCTCACCAAACCTTGGCTGGGGCCCACATAAAAGTGTGTCGTTGATTCAAATCAACAGATATAAAAAGGAAATGAAAAGGGATTAGGGCAACAAACAACGAACAACAAATGAAAAGAGATTGATCAGAATAAAGAAAATACAGAAAGATGGCTGGACATCATCTTCTACACCAAGCTTGAAAGCTAAAGTCTAGCAGGGATAGCCGCCAAGACAAACGAAGTTACTTGAGCTCTTCAATCTAAGCAAGATAGTTCTTCCAAGAACAGGAAAGTTGATTCTTTCATTCAGCAAGCTGGTTGCTGCTCTTCTGTGCAGTAGAAAAGAGATAGTTGTAGAAGAGGACTACTTCCTTCTACAGCAAGTGTGTTGTACTGAAATCTACTCAGTCCAGTAAAGTTAGCTCAAAGATTTATCTCCGAGTTAGTTGTTTATTTTTTTTAAACTATTCTGTATTCTTGTAGGATTCAATTTATCTAAATCTGAGTGTAGGGCACTTTGTGCATGAGGTAGGTGACTAATTAATCACTGAGGTAGGTGCCCTGTTGGGTTACTGAGGTAGGATCCAAGTGTGGATCTATGCTGTAGGGCTTAATTGCCTGAGGTAGGAGAGTGGTGCTCTCTGAGGTTGGATCCAAGTATGGATTTGTGGTAGGGCTGTCCTCCCAGCCTGAGTGTGGGGCATTGTGTCTAAGGTAGGTGACTGGAGACTCACTGAGCTGTAGGTGACAAGTGTATCACTGAGTTGTAGGCCTTGGAGGAGGCTAAGTTGTACGTACCTAGAAAGGTACTGAGCTGTAGGAGTGCTGCAGCACTCTAAGAGTAGGGTTGTGTGCTTGAAGTTGTAGGGCTGAAGAGCTTGAGTTGTAGGCCTTAAAAATAAGGCTGAGGTAGGTGATCAGTGGATCACTGAGCTGTAGGAGCTCTACAAAGCTCTAAGGTAAGAACCCTTGTGGTTCTGAGTTTGGATTTTGTGAAGAATCTGTGAAATAGGTTGAGGGTCTGAGGTGTAAGCTCTGAGGGGCATATTGGTGGAGTTTGTGCCTAGTCCAACAAATCAATTGGATAGGTGGGAGGGAAAGTGGATGTATCCAATTAGGTAACCACTATAAATCTTTGTGTTTGCTGTGTTGCTTGTTTTCCTTTCTATTGCATGATCTAAGGACAAGCTCTAGATAGTTTACTTGAAAACAACAAAAGAATTAAGAAAACTTCAAAGACCTATTCACCCCGCTCTAGGTGATTAGCTATCCTTCAGTTAAATAACTTTCAAGTGGTATCAGAGGGAGGTTACTCAAAAAGGATTTAACAATTTGAGTATACTTCCAAGGTTAGCTATAAGATAAATAATGGGGTTTGGTGTAAACTACAAGGAATTGGGAGCCATGAAGTTACCAATCTACAGAAAGGAAGGGTTTGAGCTCTGGAAGAAAGGTTCAGGCTATTCATGGAAGCTGTTGACCCTAGGATATACATTACAGTCAAAGAGGGACCTTTCACCCCTATAATAGTCTCAGTTCTAGATGCCAACATCCAAACACCCAAGTCTTATGAAGAAATGAACAAAGATGAGCTATGTCTTGTAACAACCCCATCCGTTCATATGATATATTCTAGAAGGTCTGGCCGGGGCCCCACAGGATATATCACAAAATAGTCGGTGAAGGTACAGGATGATACCAGAGTCGCGCATCGCACCTAACACAAAGCATTCTAGCGGAAGCCTAGACTACAACTTGAACTACTCATGAATGTCCAAACATAAAACTCCATATGTTATATCATATAGGAATGTCTTACAACATATACAAAGAGTTGGCCTTATGGCCTTACATGGCTTTCACACAGTGGTCTAAAACAGATTGGCGCGCAGGCCGGCCACAATAAAAGAAAACACACAAAAGAACACAGCTAGCCTTCGAGGGCTAGCAGCAGCAGCAGCAACACCCGCAGGAACATCAGCCTCTATGCGATCCGCTCGGCTCTCCAGCACCTGGAAAGGGACAATCCACCCACCGGTGGCAAACAAAAGCAACGGTCAGCGTTCAGCTGACCAAATTATAACGACCCTACCCCTTCTCTCGGGGCAGCGGTATTCTTCCCTGCAGGCATATTAGATCACAAGTATGGCAAGCTATATCATCAAAATGTGTTGTCACGCACACAAGCCATCAAAACCGTTCGCCGCCCGGCCCAACGGTCCGTGCACTCAGGGCACATTCTTGGTGTTCTGGCAACCTCTTGCCCACCACCGTATCAGGGTTACAACCCAACGGTAACTCTCTTGAGCATTTCCTCCATGGCGTGCAGCCGGAGTTAGTCTTCGGACACCGGGATGGCCCGTAGCCCCCGTTGTGTCATGGCGCGCAGGCCGAAGACTCTTGCTATGCGCTCCAACAGACCGCACTTTTTGGTCTCACGTCGGACGGACATAGCGCAGGTCGGATCCTCCACCCCCCGTTGCTCAAATCGCCTTGCCTTCTCCGAGTACAGCGTACTCATGGCTATATCAAAGGCGCGGGTCGGTCTCACCAATCCTGTTCTTGGCATTCAAGCCTGGGTATTTCTCTATACCCATTTCCTCACAGCAATAGCGGGTCTTTCCTGGGCACACCAGTACTTCCTGTGACTCTCTCCACAGTTGGACACCGCACAAGCACAAATGTCAGGGGTCTTTCCTGGGCACACTAGTACTTCCTGTGACTCGCTGCACAAGTGGACACCCTATGACATCAAACATCACAAAAGGGCCTTTCCTGGTTCCACCAGTACTTCCTGTGTCTCAATCATAGGTTGGACCCAAAACCATCACATGGCTATTTTCCTGGGCTACCACCCCAGTACTTCCTGCTACTCCTTTTCGCAGGCATAACCCGTAGACTCCTTACACTACACGTTTATCATGGAGTCTTCTCCGGTTCGTATGCAACATCACCAATCCAGACTAACCTGTCCAGATGGGCTTCACACAACATGCCTATTCCGTACTCCATTTCCGGATCTATATGCTAACAAAGGGGATTTCAAGCATCCACCCAAAGATTTCCAAAACCAGCCACCTCTTGGTGGGGGAAATCACAAAATATGCCAAAAAGGAAGCCTTCACATGGCTAGTAAGAAAAGTCGTTACCCTTGACGATCTCTTCGGTGCCATGGACTCCAAGCTAGCTTGCAAGACTCGCAAGAGCGTTTCCTCCGCAACGCTGGCTTCGGATCTCTCGTCGGTAAACCGCAGCACCACCAACAGCAGCCCCCTTTCCTTCTTCCTCCTCCTTCTCTCTCTCTCTTTCTCTCTTCACTTGAAGAAAGTTCAAGGCCAAAGAAAATGAGAAATCTTTCTCTGATTTCGGCCCTTAAGGAAAAAGAAGAAGAAGCTTCAGCCCTTGGATCTAGACTGAAGGAATGGACGGCCACGATTCTGCCAAAAACACATATTTTGACCCGACACGGCCTCTGACACGGCCGTGTGCCAGGCCGTGGGCCTCAAGCGGTGGTCAACCGACTTATCCAAACCAGTGACACGCCCATGGGACACGCCCGTGTCATGGGCCGTGTCACCAACACGCTTTCAAACACGCCCGTGTCTGCGGCCGTGTACCTGGATGAAAAAAATCCCAAATCATCCCGAGACTTCACACGGCCTGTGACACGCCCGTGTCCCAGGCCGTGTGCCCAGACACGGCACAAAGACACGCCCTGTCGAAACCTTCGGCGGGCTGAGTTCGTCGCCTGATTTGACACGTCCTGTGACACGCCCGTGTCACAGGCCGTGTTCAACACTCGACACTCACTTCTCGACACTCGACGATCGTCGAGAAAAATCGTCGAGCATGCGACACGGCCTTGGACACGCCCGTGTCCTGGGCCGTGTGCCTTCTCTCGACGCATCGCTGAGAGAAAAATCGTCGAGACAACGGCCGATCGTCGACACAACCTCGACACGCCCTGTGACACGCCCGTGTCGCAGGCCGTGTCAACTGACACGCCCTGGGACATGCCCGTGTCCCAGGCCGTGTCACCCAAAAATTCCTTTTTCCGAACTTTGGGCTATTACACGTCTTGCCTCCATGGACAAGAGAGCTCAAAATATTATTGCCAATGCAGTAGATGATTCAACATTCCAGAATTTGGTGCACTACAAGACCTCTAACGAGATGTGGGACACCTTAGTTGTGTTCATGGAGGGCTCAGAAGAGGTGAGAGATGATAGAAAATCCATGCTCAACTAGGAGTATGTGGCCTTCAGAAAAGGAATGTCTGAGGGCATTGCTGAAAGTTTTGAAAGATTCTTCAGATCTGTGTCATCAGGGCGATGGGAAAGCTAGCTGACACACCACCTCCAACCCTGTTTGGAAAGCTACTGTCTTATGAGATGCAGCTTGCAGCAAGGAAGGAAGAAGAAGACAAGTGCAGCAAGTCACAGAGCAAGGAGAAATCTGTGGCTTTCAGAGCTGATGCTTCAACTAGGAGCAGAAGGAAGACCTCTCCAATCAAGAGAACTGCTGAGTCAGAATCTGAGAACTTAAGGTCTAGCTCCTCTGACAACCATACATCTGATGAGGACCTTGCTGCCTTCTCCATGCAGTTTCAGAAAATCATGAATAAGGGGCATTGGAACAACAAAAGGCCATCTTCCGCATCACAGCACAAAAGGAAATCCTCTATGGAGGACAAGTATGCTCCAAACTCCAATAAACAATCTTCTTCTGATATTATTTGTTTCTGCGGCAGCAAACCTGGTCATGTAGTTGCTGACTGCCCAGTGAAGAGGAAAGAAGGAGTGAAGAAGCACCACAAGGGAAAGAAGAAAGAGAAGTCACTTGTGGCTAAGAAGGAAAAGACCTGCACTGACTCGTCCTCTGGGTCAGACAGTGAAGAAGAAGAAGCCTACATTGGGCTTATGGTTGTTGCTGAAGAAGAACCTGAAGAATACCCTGCTGCTAGAATAGGTATCAGGGCCCCTCTATCTCACTTAGATAGTGACTCAGAGGTGGATGAAGATGAAGAAGAAGATGCTCAATGCCTTGGATTTATGGCCATTACATATGAAGAAGGGAGCCAGGATCTGCCTGGTCAAACACGGGTAAATGCTAAATCACAATCTTTTAATTCAAGTTATGAGGCTAAATCAGACTCTAAAGCTCAATCATCAAGAGATGAAGGGGATACTGACTCTAAAGATGATGTCAACTCCATAATTGTCAAGTATGGAGAACTTCTTGAGGAATTCAAGAAGTGCAAGCTACTTGCGAAAAGACAGGCAAAAGAGCTTATAAGTCTTAAAAGCAAGTGTGAAGACCAAGAAAATGCCCTCACTAACATGGCTGCTCAAGCTGCTCAGCTCAAGGAGATCATTGACAGTGAGTCTGTGGTAAGAGTCTCAAATGAGAAAATTATCCAAAAACTTAAAAATGATCTCATAAATGAGAAATTGCTAGTGAGCAAATTTTCGAAGCCAAACACTGTGTTGCCCTTAATTGAAACCCACCTTACCCAAGCTGGTAAGAAAGGATTGAGATTTAAGGGACCTGCTAGACCTTCCAATCCAAAAGGAAAGGGAAAATGGAAGGCACAAGTTATGCCTCTAGCCTCATTGCCTCATATCCCTTTTCAGAAATTTTTGTCGCCTTCTAACAGGTATGACCATGAAAGCTGTTATGGTTACTAGGAGAATGGCAGATCCATAAGTATGGACCAATGTGCCCCCAGTCAAGGTGGAAGATATAGCCATGTGAGAGCATTTAAGGCTGCCCATGAGAAAATTCAAATGGCCCATCCTGGAACATTTATTTTTGGTTCCCCGGCCCCAAAACTCAAAGATAGTGATGTGTTGTGAATCTAAATCATCCAGCAAAAGTAGTGACTCAAGTAGAGTCTTTTGGCATAACTGGAATGGCAATCTCAGATGCTATCAAATGCATGTTGGCTGAAAAGAGACATGCAACTGGTGGTTCTCAGTAAAGTCCAAAACAGCATGTTGAAAGACTGTCTTTCTGTCAAATGGTTGCTGAAAGAAGACAGAAGTATAGAGCAACACATCTCCCCACTATTCAGGAAGCAGTACAGTATAATGTTGGTCCCAAACTGAAAAGGAGATACAATATTTATGAGTGCTGGTGTTGTGGTAAAGTTGGACACTATGTTGTAGATTGCTGGCATAATCCTTTTGTGTCCAGAAGTTGCCAACCTGTCAGAAATTCTGTAGGAAGGCATGGTTATTTTCCGGCTAATGTGAACCTAGGACCCAACAGAAATTGTGGTCATAAGGTAAGGTGATTTGTGTTCATTTTAGGTTAGTTCAGGTACCGGTTCCACTAAATGGTACTTGGACAGTGGATGTTCCAGGCAAATGACTGGAACAAAGGAGCTATTGATGGAGTTCACTCTAGTAAAGAATGGACCGAAGGTCATCTTTGGAGGCTCTGACAAGTGGATTACTAGAGGCTATGGTAATATCTCAAATGGCATAATCACCAACACAAATGTGGCTTATGTGGAAGGGTTGCAACACAACCTCAAAAGCATAAGCCAACTATATGATCTTGGTTATGACATTTCCTTCCACAAGGATAAGTGCCACATCAAGAGGTTAAGTGACCAACGTGTCATCTTAATATGCACTAGGAGTGGGAATGTCTATTGCTTAAATTTTTCTTGCTTAGATAATTGTTCCCCTATATGCCTAGTTGCAATTGACAAAGTCTCATATTGTGTCCAATGACACAAGAGACTAGCTCATTTGAACTATAAGACTATTGGTCAGCTCTTCAGTGATGAGCTTGTTAGGAATGGTCCCAAAATAAAATGCTCTAAGGAGGGTATCTGTGCTCCTTGCCAAAAGGGTTAGCAGACTAAGACCTCTTTCAAGAGCATTGGGGCCAAGGACTCAGTGAGATGCTTGTATCTCCTCCATATGGACTTGTTTGGTCCTATGCATGTTTATAGTCTAGGTAGGAAGGTCCACACCCTTGTGGTGGTTGATAACTTTTCTAGGTTTACTTGGGTGTTCTTCCTTAGAAAAAAGGATGAATCCGTTGAAATCTTCATGAATTTTGTCAGGCAAATTCAGAATAAGCTTGCATGCCCTGTGGTGAAAATGAGAAGTAACCATAGAACTGAGTTTCAGTCTGATGCTATGACTACATTCTGTGAAGAGCAAGGGATTCATCAAGAATTCTCCTCTACAAGAACACCCCAAGCAAAATGGGTTAGGTGAGAGGAAAAACATGACTCTCATTGAAGCTAGGAGAACATTATTGAGTGACACCTCTCTCCGTAAATTTTTTTGGGATGAGGCAGTTAATGCTGCATGTCATGTGCTGAATAGGGCTTTTATCACCATAGGCCACAAGAAGACTCCCTATGAGATCTTGAAGGGCAGAAAACAAAACAAATCCTATTTCAGAATCTTTGGTTGCAAGTGTTTCATCCTGAATAATGGTAAGTCAAAAGTGACTAAGGTTGCTGTCAAATCCCAAGAGGGGATCTTTGTTGGGTACAACAATAATATTAGGGCATATAGAGTCTATAACTTGACAAATCAAGTTATAGAAGAATCTATCCATGTAGTGTTTGATGAGTCATGCATGATTGATAGTGAGCTGTCATGCTCTTTGCCTAGCTCTGCAGGTACAAAAGTCATGATGTAAAAGATCTCCATCAAAGATAAAGACTCAGCTATGCAAAAAGAATGTGAAGAAGGATGCTGTCCAGAGGAAGCACATGTCAGTCAAGCTGGAAATGAAGACCAACCTGCTGAAGAAAATAATAATCAGCAGGAAGCTGTCAGGCTGCCCCCTACAGTCAGATATCTGAGAGATCATCCTCCAGATTAGATAATAGGTGATGCTAGTCATGGTATACAGAGCAGAAATAGGAGTATCAACACAACTCTCTATTCCAGCTTCCTGTCACAAGAAGAGCCCAAGAAATTTGAAGAAGTCAATCAAGACCAATTCTGGATTGGTGCAATGTAAGAAGTGTTGAACCAGTTCAAAAGGTGCAAGGCCTGGAAGTTGGTTCCCAGACTAGATGGACACAATGTAATTGGAGTCAAGTGGTTTTACAGAAATAAACTTGCTGAAAATGGCATTGTAATAAAGAATAAAGCTAGACTGGTGTCCAAAGGCTATAGATAGGAAGAGGTGATTGATTATGACCAGACATTTGCCGTAGTTGCAAGTTTGGAAGCAATCAGACTGTTCACTGCATATGCAGCCTTCTAGGGATTCAAAGTATTCCAGATGGATGTCAAGTCTGTCTTCCTGAATGGAGACTTTAAGGAAGAGGTTTACGTAGAGCAGCCTCTAGGTTTTGTAGATTCTAACTCTCATATTGCTGTATATAGACTTAGGAAAGCTCTTTATGGGCTCAAGCAAGCTCCAAGATCATGGTATGAGACATTGTCTGCCTTCCTTATTGAGAACAAATTCTCAAGGGGGAAGATAGATAAGACCCTATTCCTAAGGGAATCTAAGGGCAAGATCATCCTAGTCCAAATTTATGTTGATGACATAATATTTGGCTTTACTGATGACAACCTCTGCAGGAAGTTTGCTAAACTTATGTAGGGGAAGATGAGATGAGTAGTATGGGTAAACTAAAATTTTTCTTGGGACTCCAAGTAAAACAAACTGATGATGGTCTATCCATATCCCAGTCAAAGTTCACCAGGGAGATAATCAAGAAATATGGCATGGAGAATGCTTCCACCATAAGAACTCCCATTAGCTCAAGTATGCCTCTAGGCAAAGATAATCCAGGGAAGCTTGTTGATCATACTCTGTATATAGGTATAGTTGGCTCCCTTCACTACCTCACTGCAAGTAGGTCTCACATTATGTATGCAACATGTGTCTATGCTTGGCATCAGGCCTGCCCTAAAGAGTCTCACTACACTGCTGTGAAAAGAATCTTGAGATATCTTAAGGGCACCTCAGATCTTGGACTATGGTACCCCAGAAATGGGGAATTTGAAATAACAGGCTATTCAGATGCAGATTTTGCATGTTGCAAGGAGGACAAAAAGAGCACTTCAGGCTCCTGTCAGTTTCTAGGAGGAAGTCTTGTCTCTTGGAGCAGCAAGAAACAAACAAGTGTTGCAATATCAACAGTAGAGTCAGAATATAGGTGGAAGCTACTGTGCTTAGCTACTGTTGATTCAACATCAACTTCAAGACTATAATATTCAGATAAGTAGAACTTCACTGTTTTGTGATTCTACTAGTGCAATTTTTGTAGCTAGGAATCCTGTCTCCCATAGCAGGACTAAGCATATAGAAATTAGGCATCAGATCATTAAAGAACATGTGGAATGGGAAGACATCTCCCTTGAATTTGTCTCCACAGATAAGCAAGTGGTTGATATCTTCACTAATCCACTGGATGAAGCCAAGTTCAACACTTTCAAATTTGAATTAGGCATGTTGAATCTTGTGTAGCTTCAATTCTCTCTTCTGCCATATGATGCACTGTTTATTTTGCAGGTAGAACATACTCTTTCTCCAAATTATGAAGATAGTGTGCAACTATCGAGGGGGAGCCAGCCCAACAGCTGAACTAGATTCAGTCATAGTATAAATATCTACTCCAGACAGATAGGGGGAGCAAAACCCCTCAGTATGCTCCCTATTGTATAAGTAAAAAAGGGGGAGGATAGAAGTCAAGGGTTGAGAAGAACAAACAAGTGGAATAGCAAGGATGGCAACATGCCGGGGGGAGTAAGTAATTCTCCACAGGCTGGAGAATTATGGTAACATTTCAACACTCTACTAATGGTTATTCTTTCTATAATGAATAAGATGTGTTGTCAATGACATGTAGTGCTTTTACTTCTTAAAAAGGGTGAGATTGTTGGGTCTATTGATCCCAATATCCTAGATTTGTAAGACGTCAAACGGGTCAAGGACATACATGCATAATGTATTTGATGTGTGCTTTAGTTCATGCATGCAGGTAGTCCATGATTGGACAGGTGTGGAAAATGAATTTGGTAGTAAAACTCAAATTTCGTCGAGCTCAGCTTACTGGTCGTCGAGCTCAGCTCAACATTCCGTGGGATAAGCACAAGTGCTCAGGTTTCAAATTTCGTCGAGCTCAGCTTGAAGTTCTTCGAGCTCAGTTTGCAATTCGTTGATCTCAGCTTACAAATCGTCGAACTCAGATCTACACTTGTTAAGTTAAAGCCAAAAAAATTAACTAAGGCAAAAAGCATTGAGACTGCTGAGAAGATCAGAGTTCGTCGAGCTCAGCCCACAGATCGTTGAACACAGCTAAAGCCAGAGAATCTGACTATGGCAAAAAATGCTGAGACCATTGAGATAGCTGAGAAGATAACATTGAGACCGCTGAGACAGCTTAGATAGCTAAGAAGAAGGCATTGAGAGCGCTGAGACAGCTGAGAAAAAACTGGCTGAATTTCTCTAATTCCAGAAGCGTTGAGTGAAGCAAGTTCACTAAACGCTTCTAATGAAGAAGGAAGCACTGAGACAAAACTAGCTGGATTTCTCTAAGTATAGAAGCGTTAAGAGAAGCTGGTTCACTCAACGCTTCTAATGAAGAAGGAAGCGTTGAGACAGTTAAGATGAAATCTGCTGAGACAGAAGATAGCTTCAGCTGAGAAGCAAAAAATGCTGAGACAGAACTGCTGAGACAGAGACTTGTCTCAACTAATAAGAAGAAAGCGTTGAGACAAAGGCCTGTCACAGTTATTAAGAAGAAACTGCTAAAACCGCTGAGACAGAACCACTGAGATAAATCCAGATAAATTCACAATTTCAGAAGCGCTGAGAGCCAAGACAGATGGCGTTGAGTGACTTAACATCACTCAACACTTCATGGATTTTTGGAATATTTTTTAAGTCCAAATGGTGATGACCTTTGTTGATGTCATCAAAGTCAACTCATATGTAGCTGTTGCGGGAAGCTGCAGTGGCGCAGAAAGCTACCTTATCCTTTTCTGAAGAAGGTGGGGCTCACCAAACCTTGGCTGGGGCCCACATACAAGTGTGTCATTGATTC
The DNA here is from genome assembly GCA_039583875.1 of Platanthera guangdongensis. Taxonomy (NCBI): domain Eukaryota; kingdom Viridiplantae; phylum Streptophyta; class Magnoliopsida; order Asparagales; family Orchidaceae; genus Platanthera; species Platanthera guangdongensis. Next base: position 143,664,725 of record CM077162.1, on the reverse strand, counting down.
AAATCAACAGATATAAAAAGGAAAATGAAAAGGGATACGTGGAACCAACAACGAACAACAAACAAAAAGAGTTTGATCAGAATAAATAAAATACAGAAAGGTTGCTGGACATCATCTTCTCCACCAAGCTTGAAAGCTAAAGTCTGGCAGGGATAGCTGCCAAGTCAAATGAAGTTAGCTGAGCTCGTCAAGCTCAGCAAGATAGTTCTTCCAAGAATAGGAAAGCTGATTCTTTCATTCAGCAAGCTGGATGATGGTCTTCTGTGCAGCAGAAAAGAGATAGCTTTAGAAGAGGACTACTTCCTTCTACCGCAAGTGTGCTGGACAGAAATCTACTCAGTCTAACAATGTTGGATCAGAGATTTATATCTAAGTTAGTTGTTTATTTTTTCTTAAACTATTCTGTACTCTTTTCTTGTAGGTTTTAGTTTATCTGAATCTGAGTGTAGCGCACTTTGTGCCTGAGTTAGGTGACTATTTAGTCACTAAGGTAGGTGCCCTGTTGGGTTACTGAGGTAGGATCTAAGTGTGGATCTGAGCTGTAGGGCTTAATTTCCTGAGGTAGGAGAGTTCTACTCTCTGAGGTAGGATCCAAGTGTGGATCTGAGGTAGGGCTATCCTCCCATCCTGATTATAGGGCTATGTGCCTGAGGTAGGTGACTGGAGAGTCACTAAGCTGTAGGTGACAAGTGTGTCACTGAGTTGTAGGCCTTGGAGGAGGCTGAGCTGTAGGTACTTGAAGGGTACTTAGTTGTAGGAGTGTTGCAGCACTCTGAGAGTAGGGTTGTGTTCCTAAAGCTGTAGGGCTGAAGAGCTTGAGTTGTAGGCCTTAGAAATAAGGTTGAGGTAGGTGATTAGTGGATCACTGAGCTGTTGGAGCTCTGCAGAGCTCTGAGGTAGGAACCCTTGTGGTTTTGAGTTTGGATTCTGTGAAGAATCTATGAAAAAGGCTGAGGGCCAGAGGTGTAAGCTCTAAGGATCATATTGGTGGAGTTTGTGCCTAGTCCAACAAATCAGTTGGATAGGTGGGAGAGAAAGTGGATGTACCCAATTGGGGAACCACTATAAATCTGTGTTTGTTGTGTGGCTTGTTTTCCTTTTTATTGCAGGATCTAAGTACAAGATATAAATAGTTTACTTGAAAACAACAAAAGAATTAAGAAAACTTAAAAGAAATATTCACCCCCCCCCCCTCTTTGTGATTAGCTAACCTTCAGTTAAATAACTTTCAGTTGTCATCACCAATAATCTGATATCTTGGATGATCCCTTAGATGCCTGAAAGTATCTAACATCTACCTAAATCACATAGAGGGGGTGAATAGGTGATGTTTGTGTCTTTTCGCGGAATAAAATTACTTAAAAAATTAAGCACACAAACACCGAGATTTATAGTGGTTCCACGAGTTGGGTACGTCAACTTTCCTGCCTCGCCTATCTACCACGAAGGGATAGATTCGGCTAATTCACCAAACTCATATTTCAAACGTATCTACAACTCGATCCACAAACAGATCTACAACTCGAAGAAAAATCTACTACAATATTAAAGGAATATTATACAATACTATTACACACAACAATAGAGATTACAAGTCTTCACTCTGTAATTCTTCGATTAGGTCGAACTTTGAAAATCTTGGAGAACTCAGAATATATGAAATCTTGGAAGATCTTGAATCTCAACTCGTGAATCTTCAAATGACTAGATCTGGAGAAATATAGATCTTCAGATAGAAGCTATCCAGTCATATTGGTTGACGAAGATTGAATTGCACTGCACGTCAGTGGCTGATTGGAAGAATCGCAAGTTCGCACTGTAGCCGAGCCGGCAGGATTCGTTCTTTTGGAATGTTTCGCGATTTCAAAAGGAAAGCTAGAGCATGATTATAATTGGAAAGGAATTTTCCCTAGGTATTTATAGAGATCCCCTTTCCTACGGATATAAAGAAACTTCCTAAAACGGACCTTGAAATCACTGTGCATGGCCGAATCATCCCGAGCCAAGATTTGAAAATTGTCAGGAAAAATGACCTAAGTCAAATTCGTTGAGTATCGCTAGTATACTCGGCGTTGGATATTGATATTCGACAAAAATGACTTGGTGAAATTCAGCTTAGGCTAGCTATCCACTCAACGCCAAAGCGGAGAACATACTCGACGAATTCGACGAGTATCAAGTAGAATGCTCGACGAATTCGATGAGTATCAGTTGATTGACTCAACACACTCGACGCCTGACCAACGATATTCGAGAAAAAGGACTTAGAGAAATTCTGCACAGCCAACTGGTCACTCAATGCCAAAGCTGAAGTCATACTCGACGAATTCGACGAGTATCGATTAGAATACACAACGAATTCGATGAGTATCGGTTGATTGACTCAATGCTCTCGATGCTTGACTAATTGATATTCTATGAATTTAACTTGGCGGATTTTCCAACTCGTAGAAAATTTACCCTAAGTACATATGATGAATTCAACGAGTGCTAGTAAGTATACAGGACAAATTCGACGAGTATCAATGAGCATACTCGACAAATTTGACAAAGATTCCTTACCATACTAGACAGATTTTACTTAGTAAAATTCATGTCCTTGTGAATCCAAGTCCCTGTCCTTCCTAGATCCTTCTCCTGTACTTGGAATAGAAGTACACCCTAATAGAGAGATTATATGTGAGTCAACACAGTGGCCTACACAATGAAGGATTACATTGTATAGTCTTGTGTTTACTGACCCACTGTAACCTGACATTGGTGTGTCTTAGCAATGTAGACCTGCAAATACATTGCAACTTCAAATACAATCTCAATTCATCTTGGCTTGATAGGACCCTTCTTACAATCAGGGTTATTGTGCATGCAATGCCCAACAATCTTCCCCTATTTGAAGAAGCCAAAATCCTACAAGATAAGGTGAATTGCAAACAAATAACAAAACACTAAAACTGAAAATATAATCAAGAGCAGAAATAAAATGCATTCCCAGTCAAGATATAAAATATATATATATATATATATATATATATATATATATATATATATATATATATATATATATATATAGTGTTCTTTGTTTGGTGGGTGTGGAGGGGGGCAACCCATAACACTCAAAATAAGACACACATGAATATCAGGTCTGCTTGCCCCGCCTCTTAAGTCGCTACCTAGCAAAATATGCCCTTGGCTTTGGAAAATACTTTGGAGGGGATGGAGGCATATGATCGACATTCTGGTTATTTCTGAAGTATATTCTCCTCTTAGTACATTCCAGCTTATACTTGTTCCATTCCTCTTGATTGTAGTAGAGTTCTCGTTTTTCTATTCCAAGATCGATCAAGGAGAAGGTGTCTAAGATTATACCTCTAGAAGTATGACTCCACACCTCCTCCATTTCTATGTTAGGCCTTTCTCTAACTGGATCTGACCTGACTGCAGACGTGCCTTCCCCAAATCCTCTTCTCTTGAACATAGGAGGGGGTAAATCTTCAGTCACCTGAGCTTCTGTACTCACAGTAGCAGCACTGACTAGGGAAAAGTCCTGTATGTCTGACCAATATTGAGAGTAATCCTGAGTAGGATGAACCTCATCATGTGCTGGTATAGGCATGACAGGCACATGGGAGCTTGTTAACTATCTATGTTGTCACATAGTTATCATAACTGTATTCATTTGATCTCTTGAAGTTCTCCATTATGGAAGTTTCCACAACATCCACCTTACCTATAAGGGCAACCTCCCCCATTTTGGCTTCTACAGCTAAATCATTTGCATATCTCACCATACATGTGCCAAAATGTGCCATCGATCAATTCTGAGCATTGATCAAGGTAAGAGCATTGTTATCCACATTTTTCAAAACGTCCAAATTGCTCTTAAGGCCACAAATCGTGCAAGCAATGGCCTGTCCACCCTGAATGAACCAAGAGTCAAGCTTGCCAATCTGTACTTTGACCTATTCAACGCCATTCAACAAGTATTTCACAGATTCTTTTACCCTTTTGACCACTTTCTGCAAAGATGCGTCAATTTGGGATTGTTGCTTTGCTAACATCATCTCAATAGCTTTCAAAATCAAACTGCCTGAACTGAAGGATGGAACATCTATAGTCTCTGGTAGAGTAACATCTTCCTGAGCGTCTGAGTAACTGGTGGACTGTTCCAACAAGAGAGATGAGATTTTGAAAATTTTTCAGGTTCTTCGGGAGCTGGGATAGGAGAATGCTCCTTTACATCTCCTTCCTAATCAAAAATGGCTCCTCAGCCACCACAGGCATCTTTTAGAGTCTCTTCTCTTAAGTACGGATAAACCGTTCAACCTGTGTAGGGACAGAGATCAGGGACTCAGTCCCCCCCCCCACAGAATCTAAAGCAGGAATTACCTTCGGGAGAGAGACAATCAAGTTCTCCATTAGCTTTTGCTCATCAACTGTAACATCATCAACAACAGCAGCTGTGGTCGTATCAGCATCAAACATAGTCTCATCAGCAACATCCCCAATAGTTAAGTCATCAGTAGGAGCATCATCATCTATGTCATCAGCCTCCTTATGCTCAGAAGGAGCTGGGTACTCTTCCTCAGCAACCGCATCCACAACATCAACAGGTACAATCTCTGAGATAGCTACAAGGCCTATGATAGAAACCTCAGAGAGTAGATCCACTGAATCTTCCTCTATAGCTGGAGCAGCTGGGACTAGCACTGACACTGGAACTAGAATAACTGCATTTGGAACTTCTGACACTGACTCTAAAAGCACATTCAAGGGCACAATGCTAGTGGACACTTGTGTTTCAGCTGTCTCCCCCTCAATTCCTGCACTCGAGCTCTCAGGAATTTCATTGGGGTGTGGACAAGGTATACTGACCATAGGAGCATGCTCTTCCTCCTTCACCGACAACTCTTGGGCTCCCCTGGCTTCAAGATCCTCCTATCCCCCCTAGAAAATATCGAATAGTATATTTTCTTCAGGTTATGAATAAGAACTCCCTTGGACATGTCAAACTTATCCTGGTCCATCTAATTTAGATAAAGGGTGAGTATCCTTCCAAAATTCGGTGTGCTAAGGCTGTCCTTGATCTTGTCAAATAGCAGAGTACCCCAATCTACTCTCTTTCTGCAGATAATAGCTATGAGGGTCTTGAACATCTCAGTTGATAGATAGTCGTGGGACCCGGTCTTGCACAAGCGCACTTTTCCCATGATATCTGATAGAAGATTTCCTTCTTCATTCATTCCTTTCCTCTATACAGCTTTGGTTCCTCAGGGCAGTCCACAAAATAATAATGCTCTAAAAAATAATCTTCATCGAGGTAGTCGGCTTCTTCACAAGTAGTAAGCCGTAAGTACCTTGTGAGGAGAGAAGCTTTCACTCTCACTTTGGTCTATTGAATTTTTCTTTTGATGACGATGACCTCACATCACAGCTTGGCATTTTGAAAGAATTCTAGGACTTCCTTATATAGATCCTTGCAAGGATGTTCTAGTACAAAGGATAATCCAGCTTTCTGCAACATGAGGATTACATTCCTAAACTCATTTGAGCCTGAGGCAAAACCTGTTCGAACCAACTCTCCACCCCCCATCAGACCACTGGTGCTTCGAGGAGCCAAGGATATTCATAGAATGAAGTAGAATTTGCAGGACTATACTGTCGGTTGGACTAGATCGATGTTACTGTCGGAATTGGCAAGAGCACTTCGTCGGGATTGCTGGATGAAGTCGGCGCTGAAAACTTTGGAATAAGGCTTGCTGGAACTTGGAAAGATCTGGCTGCAGTGACTGATCTAGGCGATGACCAATGAAAGCAAATCGTTGGGTGGGAGACAACGAGTGAGTCGCTGGAGCCGAAGTGTCGGGAGGAATAGCTCGGTGAATTTGACTTGATTTTTGACGAGTGAAGAAGTGTGGTTGCCCCCTTTTTGATTACATATATATATATATATATATATATATATATATATATATATATATATATATATATATATATATATATATATATATATATATATATATATATATATATATCTTTATTATATAAATGAATATAGCAATCTTGGAGCACACCATTCTTTTTGTTTGGACCGTTTGATCAAAAAGCTACCATGAATTGCCACCGTCAGATTTATTCTTGCTCTCTATTTCAAAATTTTCGGGGCTTTTGCTCGCAACTCGCAAGGAGCAGCATTGATTTATATTCATCTTGAGTTGTCACAATCATGTTTTTTTTATTTTATTCACAGCAAGGATTTCACAATTTTCGAATTTTGTGGCTTTATTCACAGCATTGTTTTTTATTCAGCTTTATTCACAGAGTTGTCACATCTCCCTTCCACAGAGTTCATGTCTGTCCAGCTTCCACGGAGTTATTCACATCAAGTTATTGTGCATCTTTTTATTTGATAAATTGTTTCACAGAGTTAATGCCTCTCATGGCCGAAGCTATCCCCACCAGCACGGAAAATGATGGCCAAAGCTATTCCGTCAGCACGTACCAGCGCCTCTTGCCTCCACTATCGCCTCCTGCTTTCTCCTCCCCGCACGCTACCGTCGCCTCCTGCCGTCTCATCCTGCTTCGACTGCCTCCCACCGAATGAATCTTGAGTTGTCACATCTCCATTCCACAGAGGTCTCCTCAACTCCTCCTCCACCATCGACAGAGCTTCTACTCCACAGAGCCTCACCGCAATATGTTCTCCTTCTTGACAGCTCCTACCGGCAAACTCCTCTTCCAGTAAGCTCCTCGAGGTAAAGCACTACTCAGCTGTTTCTACTTGGTCCTTCTATTCCTCATTTTTCCCCATCCTCTTCATTTTTTCCCCAGCTGAAACATTTCTACTCTCAGCGCTGCATCAGCTCTTTCTTGTCTAAAGCTGATTTAGCTTCAACACCTCTCAATGCATGCCTCCTGCAGATCTAAGAATCACATTACCTCATAGGTGAGTCTCATAACTGCTAAGCAACACATATCTAATGGGTCCTTCTGTTCTTCATATCTGCCTGATCCTTCTGTTTTTTTCTTAGTCAGAAAAAGAGGGAGGGAAAGTGAAAGAAGAGAGAGAATACGGTTGTTGATATTTTCTTCTTGGTTCTTTTTTGGTTCCTTCTTCCATAACTCAAGCTTGAAGAATTTATGAGAGTTAAAATTAAATAATCAAGATAATGCCGAAAAAATTTTAACAACCGCTGACATTTGTAGCAGCCCCATATATTTTCCCTAAACCCATATATTTTCCCTGTAATGTTTATTACTGCAACTTGCTTTATAAGAAAAAAATTGTAAGTACTATGTTATTTTTTATAAAATGAAACACAAATACATGTGGATATTTAAGATTATTTAATCATGTCATTAGCAATAAGTTGGATGAGAAAAAACTCTTTGTTGCCCACTAAATTTGCTCTGTTTTTTTTTGCTTGAATTTTTAATTTTAGGCTTATTTTTCATACATTTATCAATTTTTGTTGTTCACAGAGAAATATCCTCTTTAGAATAGATGTTGCCCATAAATTTGCTCAGTTGTTTCCTCTTTAGGAATAGATGTTGCCCACTAAGTTTGCTCAATTATTTTTCTGCTTGAATTTTTAAATGTGATTTGTGCATGAAGAGTTGTATTGTTTCTGGGCTTTGCTTGGTCATATATTTTTAGCCATACAAAATTATTTCGTGCTTGGCTTTATCATACATTTCTCATACGTTGCAAATCATTATGGTTCGGTAATCTGTCCATAATACACTCCATCTACTTGGTTCATTTGTCATCCCGTTTGTAGGAATTTATATAAATAAAGATATACGTGTGTATGTCTTAGGTTGTTTGCTGTAAATAGAGAGGATCTTGCGTACCGGAACAACGACGAAAGTAAATATGCAGTATGTTGTGATAGAAATGTAATAATAATCATTTAGATGTAATAATAATCATCGATTTCTAATTTTATTTATAATGCCACCGTAATACATGTGATTGTTCATAGGTTTGGTCAATCATTCATTGGCTTCTATATGTTTTCATCATTTATTTATGTTTGTCATCCTATTTACCAATGGTTTAATTTGCATATCAATTTGGGATTGAAAATCAGTTTTTTAAAAATTTAAACATAAAACCCTTCTTAGATCTTTGTTGGGAAATCCCATAAATATAATGTCCACAAACAATATCGTCGTCCACGACCAATGTCGTCACCCACGACAAATATCGCAATCACAACCAATATCGCAGTCCACGACACATGTTTCCACCCACGACCCATGTCGTTGCCAAGCGGGCGAAACCCGCTTGGTTGCGGGCGAAGCCCGCAGCGACGCATCGAGAACGGGCGGAGCCCGTTCGAAGATGCTAGTATATATATATATATATATATATATATATATATATATATATATATATATATATATATATATATATATATATATATATATATATATATATATATTTAAATTTGACATAAGAATTTGCGCGTACCTGAAATTCGGTGGTTCTTCGAATCCAATCACAAAATAAAATTTTGATCTAAGTCCAGTTCGGCGAGTTTCGCTGGAAGTCGAGCCATATTCGGTGAGTATCCCGTGAATACCCGACGAATTGGTGAGTTAGCTGACCGAAATTTGACGACTTTACCTTAGGATAATTTTCTTCCTTTCTGTAGAATTACCCGAGTGATTTCCTCTTATTGGCCTTCTTCATGAATCCTTGTTTAGCATGCCCAGTTCTATTTTGAAGAGCGAGAACTTGGCCTTGTCTAGCGGCTTCGTGAAAATATTCACAACCTGCTTATCCGTCGGGACATAGTTGAGGGTTATATCATTGTTCTCCACATGCTCCCGGATGAAGTGATATCGCACTTCAATGTGTTTTGTCCTGCTGTGAGAGACTGGATTATGCACAATCTCTATTGCGCTGGAGGAGTCGCAAAACATAAGAATCTCTCTGTTGGGTACATTGGAATATATGTACCTGATTTGAAGGAGCCTCACCCTACTCAATGATATACATCAAGATGTATTTGATGTGCTTTGAGTTTATTTGTGCAGGTTAAGTAATTGCAGGGAAAGCATAAAAGTTTCTAAGTCCATGTGTCGACACCCAAAAGAAAAGTGTCGACACTTAAGCAGGCTTGTGTCGACACCTAGAGAAGCTGTGTCGACACTTGGAGTACTTGTGTCGACACCAGGAAGGCAGAGTCGACACCAGAAGGAAAGTGTCGACAAATACAGGTTGTGTCGACACACAGTGAAGAATTGTCAACATTATCTGTGTCGACACTTAGAAGCAGTGTCGACACCCAGAGAAACTTTGTCGACAACAAAAGTGTCGACACTAGGAGGCTGTGTCGACACTCAGCAAACTTCAACAAAGTTCAAGTACATGTGTCGACACTAGGAGGCTGTGTCGACACTCAGCAAACTTCAACAAAGTTCAAGTACATATGTCGACACTAGGAGGCTGTGTCGACACTCAGCAAACTCCAACAGAGTTCAAGTACATGTGTCCACACAAGGAGATGTGTCGATACTCAGCAAAGTTTCAACACAGAAGGCATGTGTCGACACAAAGAAGATGTGTCGACACTTAACAAGTTGCAACACAAGAAGATGTGTCGACACAAAGGAGTTGTGTCGACACTTAGCAGAATTCAACTAAGTATTAAAGAAGAAGGCTTATGTCGACACACAGAATCAGTGTCGACACATTCTGAAGAAGCAGTGTCGAGAAGCTGTTACAACAACACAAGGAGTTGTGTCGACACCAACAAGGCTAGTGTCGACACTTAGTCTACTTGTGTCGATACTTAGTCTATTTGTGTCGACACATAAAGACTATCTGTCTCGACACTTTCAGATAGTGACAGAGATTTCAAGAAGTGACTGGATGACTTGTCAGCTGCCATTTCAACTGGTCAACTGCAACTGTCAGAGTCGTCAGAAAGTTATTAGAAACCGGATCAGCCGGTCACCATGGAGAAAGCTTATTTAAAGACCTTTCTCCTTCAACAGAAAAAATGCATCAATGAAGTGAAAAATAACACAACAAGAAGAAGACCTTCAACAGAAGATCTAAGAAGTTGGAGAGAGAGAGCTCCTTCTAAGAAGTGCATTTGCTGAACCGGGCTGCTAAGTTAGATTCAGATTGAGATCTGAATCTCAAGACAGAAGTTGATTAAAGATCATCTTCAGAAGATTAAACCCTACTGTGTTCTAATTCAAGAAGCTTTGAAGAAAGCCAAGGGAGGTTTATCTCAGCCAAGTTCTTCCAAGAACTCATCAAGAAGCCAGTCAACTCATCTCTCTCTATCAGAGTTGTGGTTATATACTTTGTATTTTCTAATTTCTATAGGATCTTGTATAGATCTGAGTTGTAAGCCTAAATCTATAAAGGCTGAGGTAGGGCCTGTGAGCCTGAGTGTAGGAGAATCATTTCTCTGAGTGTAGGCCTTGTTGAAGGCTGAGGTAGGGCTGTTGTGCCTGAGTGTAGGTCTTGTTGTAGACTGAGTGGTAGGGCTTTATGCCTGAGTTGTAGGAGTGGGATCACTCTGAGTTGTAGGAACCTGTTTGGGGTTCTGAGTTGTAAGATCTGAGGATCTGAGGAGAAGTGGAGAAGTTAGGCCGAATCTAGTAAACTACTAGATAGGCGAAGGGGGAAAGTGGATGTACCCAGACCTTGGGGAACCACTATAAAAATATGTGTGCACTCTGTGAATGTATGCTTGTATGGTTGATGTGCTGTGATACTTGTTGAATTGCAATTACTGTTCAGTGTTTCTGCCTGTAATATTAAAAAAGATTAAGTTCACCTATTCACCCCCCCCCCTCTAGGTGATTAGACACTAGTTCTTTCAAGTGGTATCAGAGGGAGGTTACTCAAAAAGGACATAACAGTCTGAGTAAAGATCCTGTAGGCAGAATCAGAATAATCAAGAATCAAGAAAATGGGTTCTACTGAGAATCACAAAGAGCTAGGATCCATGAAGTTACCAATCTACAGAAAAGAGATTTTTGGCATATGGATAGAGAGGGTTAGACTCTTTATGGAAGCATCTGACCCAAGGATATACATCACAGTCAAAGAAGGGTCATATGTGCCAATTAAGATCTCCATTCTAGATGCAAATCAGAAAACTCCTAAGGACTATTCAGAAATGACTAAAGATGAAATAATTTCTGGCCACTATGGACAAGAGGGCCCAGAATATTATTGTAAGTGCAATTGATGATGTCACATTTCAGGAACCTAATACATTGTAAAACTTCAAAAGAAATGTGGGACACACTAATAGTTTACATGGAGGGATCTGAAGAGGTAAGACAAGACAGGAAGTCTTTGTTAAATCAGGAGTATGAAAGCTTCAGACAAGGAAAGTCTGATAGCATTACTGAATGCTACAAGAAATTCTATAGGATTGTTAATGAGTTGATGTCATATGGAAGAGAATTCAGCAACTATGAGCTGAATGACAAGTTTTTAAGATCCCTGACTAAGGACTGGGATACCAAGAATTGTGTCATTAGGGAAATGGCCAAATTAGCTGATATACCTCCTCCAACCTTATTTGGAAAACTGCTATCTTATGAAATGCAGTTAATGGTTAGAAAGGAGGAAGAGAAGACTACCAGAGTGGAGCACAAGGAAAGAGCTATGGCCTTCAAGACTGAAGCCACTAGGAAGTATAGATGCAAGTCTCCATCTCCACCACAAACATTTGCTGATACTGCTTCAGAAAATTCAGAAACCAGAACTCAGACAACAGTGAAAGTGATGAGGATTTTGCTGGCTTTACAAGGCAGTTTCAAAAGTTTCTGAAGAAGAAGCAGTGGAGGTCTAAGCCATCCACTTCACAGTCTAAAGATGACTACTATCAGAAAAGGAAGTCATCAAGGAATGACAAAAGAAGGTCCAAGCCAAGCAAAGTTACATCCTCAAAGATTGTGTGCTATTGCTGTAATAGACAGGGACATGTAGTGGCTGACTGTCCTGAAAAGAGGAAGGAGTCAACTGCAGATAAGAAGAAGAATCAGGTTAAGGGCAAAAAGGAAAAGTCTTTTGTTGCTAAGAAAGACAAAAGTCTGACTGATCAATCATCATCAGAAACAAATTCAGAATCTGAAGCCTATATTGGACAGTTTGCTGAAGAGGAGGAAGATGAGTTCATGCAGTTAATGAACTCAATTAAAGAGCATGAGGACAATCAGTGCAAAGGGCTGATGGCCTTATCTGAAGGAGACAAGATCCAGGATCAGCCTGGACCAAGTAAGGTACAATGTCTTTCAGATTATAGTACTGATTCAGAATCAGATACATCTGCATCAAGTGATGTGGGTGGGTCTGAATCTGAGGGTGATATTCATCAATTGATGAATGAATATAGAGATGTATTGCGGGCACTTAAGAAGAGCAAAAATCTGGTCAAAACACTGACTAAGGAAATTGCTAATCTTAAGTTGGCAGCTGCTGATTCAGATAAAGTGTTAGATCAAAAACTGAATGAGATTGCCAAGTTGAAAAACATTACTGTCATTCAATTGGGCACAATTACATTTAAGAATGATCAAATTAAAAATCTGGAGCCTATACTTCAGAAGGAGAGAGAGATTGTTGCAAGTTTTTCTAAACCAAAATCAGTTTTACCTTTGATAGATGAGTTTATTCCTCAAAAGGGTAAGACAGGATTGAGGTTTACAAAACCTGCCAGGACAGTTAGGTCCAAATCTAAGGGCAAAGTCCCAGCACTAAACATAAAGCCTGTTGTAGATAAAACAGCCAGGGTTGTACCTAAACAAAGGTACAATAGGTTTGAGTTCTGCTGTTATGGCAAGATAGGCCACTTTGCCATACACTATTGGCACAATTCAAGTGTCAAGGAGAGTAGCAAACTACCTGCTAGAAGAGCTACAGGTAGTTTTGTTAAAAGTCAAACTAACCTGCACCAAGGACCCAAGAATTATTTGGGTTCTAAGGTTAAGTAATCTGTTTTGCAGGCGAGTCCAAGTGGCCATGCCCCTATATGGTACTTGGACAGTGGATGTTCCAGGTACATGACTGGAACTAGGGGATTGCTGAAGGACTATACACCAATCAAGGATGGTCCTAAAGTTACCTTTGGTGGTTCAGAAAGAGGAATCATCAAACACTTTGGTAACATTTCTAGCAACCTAATTACAATTACTCAAGTGGCTTATGTAAAGGGTTTGAAACATAACCTCATTAGCATAAGTCAGCTGAGTGATTTAGGATATGACATCTCATTTGTCAAGGATGGTTGTCATATCAATAGGTCAAGTGATCAAAAGATCATTTTGACAGGATATAGGAAGAGAAATGTCTATTGTCTAGACATTATGTGTGAGAACATTGTTTCTCCTATTTGTCTTGTAGCTGATGAGAAAGTCTCACATTGTGTTAAGTGGCACAAGAGGCTGGCTCGTCTTAACTATAAGACAATTGGTCAACTCTTTAGCAAAGAGTTAGTGAGGAATGGTCCTCAGGTTAAGTGTATAAAGGATGGGATATGCTCAGCGTATCAAAAAGGCAAGCAGACTAAATCCACCTTTCATAGCCTTGAGAACAAAGATGCTGTGAGGTGTTTATACCTCTTACATATGGATCTTTTTGGTCCTATGCCAGTTCACAGCCTAGGTAGGAAGGTCTACACATTTGTGGTAGTTGATGACTACTCAAGGTATTCCTGGGTGTTCTTCCTAAGGCAAAAATCTGAAACACCAAGTATCTTGTATAGTTTTGTTAAACAAATTCAGAATGAATTGAACAGTACAGTGGTCAAAATCAGCAGTGACCATGGTACCGAATTTTAGTCTGAAAGTATGACAAAATGCGTGAAGAGTTTGGAATTTTTCAGGAATTTTCCTCACCAAGAAAACCTCAGCAAAATGGTATTGCTGAAAGGAAAAATATAACCTTGATAGAGGCTGTTAGAACCCTATTGAGTGACACATCTCTCCCAGAATATTTCTGGGCTGAGGCAGTAAACACTGCTTGTCATGTGATCAATAGGGCTACTATCACCAAGAGCCACAAGAAGACCCCCTATGAGATTGTGAAGGGCAGAAAACCAAATCTATCCTATTTCAGGATCTTTGGTTGCAAGTGCTATATCCTTAACAATGGTAAGTCTTATCTAACCAAGTTTGCTGCCAATTCCCAAGAGGGGATCTTTGTTGGGTACAGCAACAACAATAAGGCTTATAGGGTCTACAACTTGATTACTCAAGTTATAGAAGAGTCTGTTCATGTAGTTTTTGATGAAGCTAGACTCATTAACAATGAATTACCTAGAAGTATTTGTAGCTCCACAGGTGTAACTGAGAAGATGGACAAGCTTACTATTGCAGAAGGTCCTACTGCAAGTCAGCAAGTGGAAGAAGGTGGCTGTTGTCTAGGAGGAGTACAAGATACTCCTGAAGCTGAAGAGGATCAAGAAGTGCAGCTAGATGAAGAGAATGAAGGTGTACAACCTGAAGACAGGTTGCCTCCAGCAAATAGGCATTTAAAAATCATCCAGCAAATCAAATTATTGGAGATCTCAGACAAGGGGTACAAACAAGGAGCAGGAATCTAAGTTCAGTTCTCTACTCCAGCTTTCTATCCCAAGTAGAGCCAAAGAAATTTGAAGAAGCAATCCTAGACCCTCATTGGATTGAGGCCATGCAAGAGGAGTTGAACCAGTTCAAAAGATGCAAGGTCTGGGAGCTAGTTCCTAAACCAAAGGACCACAACATTATTGGAACTAAGTGGATCTTTAGGAATAAGTTGGATGAGAATGAATTATTATAAAGAATAAAGCTAGACTAGTTGCAAAAGGATATAGGCAGGAAGAAGGTATTTATTTTGATCAAACCTTTGCTCCAGTAGCAAGATTGGAAGCAATAAGGATGTTCCTTGCCTATGCAACATATCAAGGATTTAAGGTATATCAAATGGATGTTAAGTCAGCTTTTCTGAATGGAAACCTGAAGGAAGAAGTCTATGTAGAGCAACCATCAGGTTTTGTAGATTCTCTTAAACCTGATTATGTATATAGACTTAGGAAGGCTTTGTATGGGGTTAAAATAAGCCCCTAGGGCTTGGTATGAAACCCTGTCTAGTTTCCTCATTGAGAACAAATTCTCAAGGGGGAAAATAGACAAGACTCTATTCCTTAGGGAATCCAGAGGTAAGATTAACTTAGTCCAAATATATATAGATGACATCATATTTGGGTCTACAGAAAATAGTCTTTGCAGAAAGTTTGCAAAACTCATGCAAGGACAATTTGAAATGAGCAGTATGGGGGAACTTAATTTCTTCTTGGGTCTCCAAGTTAGACAGACTGAAGATGGATTATCCATATGCCAGTCTAAGTTCACCCTAGAATTGATAAGGAAGTATGGTATGGAATCATCCACTACCATGAAAACTCCTATGGGGTCAAGCATGTCTCTAAGCAAAGATGATGCAGGGAAACCTGTAGATGAAACTTTATATAGAGGGATAGTTGGCTCTCTACTATATTTGACTGCTAGTAGACCAGATATCATGTGTGCTACATGTGTCTGTGCTAGGTACCAAGCTTGCCCTAAAGAATCTCATTTGGCAGCAGTCAAAAGAATTTTGAGATATCTTAAGGGAACACCTTATCTAGGCCTTTGGTACCCTAGGAATTGAGATTTTGAACTGACAGGTTATTCAGATGCAGATTTTGCAGGCTGCAAGGAAGATAGAAAGAGTACCACAGGAACCAGTCAATTTCTAGGTGGAAGGCTGGTGTCTTGGAGTAGCAAGAAGTAGAGCAGTGTGGCTATCTCCACAGCTGAGTCAGAGTATGTTGCTGTAGGAAGCTGCTGTGCACAACTACTATGGATACAACATCAGCTAGAAGATTATGGTATTCAAGTAAGTAGAACACCTTTATTTTGTGATTCTACTAGTGTCATTTCTATTGCAAATAATCATGTCTCCCATAGTAGGACTAAGCACATAGAAATAAAATACCATTTTCTAAGAGAACATGTTGAAAAAGAAGACATTTCCCTAGAGTATGTTAAGACAGATAATCAGTTAGCTGATATGTTTACTAAGCCCTTAGATGAAACCAAATTCAATAAATTTAAAATTGAATTAGGGATGATAACCTTAGAATAGTTTAGAAAAATTGGCTAAGTAAAATAGTGTCGACACACAGAGTTGTCTGTGTCGACACATAGAAGTGGTGTCGACATTTCAGAGAAATGGTGTCGACACATCTGGGAAGTCTGTGTCGACACTTCAGAGAATTTAGTGTCGACACATGCAGTGTAGGTGTCGACACATCCAGGGTGGTGTCGACACTTAGGATTTACACAGAATTAGTCTAGTAGAGTCTCGACTAAGTGTCGAGCTGAGATATATTTGTGTCGACACATAGTTGTCGAGACATTATAAGTAAGTGTCAACACTTTTCAACAGTGTCGACACAATTCAAGTATTTTGACGCGCCTTTTCACCTTCAATTTTAGAAAGGTATAAATAGGTTTTCCCCATTGTTTGTCGACACGCTCACCTTAGTCTCGAGACCAAACTTGGGTGTCGACATCTCTCTTCTCTAAATTCAAAATTTCTTCAAACCCTAATGGCGCCCAAGCTAGAAGAGAATATTAACGAAGGATATGAGCTCGTGCGTCACGCCTTTGATGACGCAGAACCAGAAATCAATGGCTGTGGTAACCTTAATTGCCGAGACTGGACTAGAGTATCTTGTATCAGAACCTATCAAGATCTGGAAGAAGGAGGTCCTTGAATTCTTGAGTGCAGCTTCACTTGATGATACTGGACTCAAGATTAAGTCCAGAGTCCATGGGACAAAAGTCAAGGTCACACAGAAAAGTCTAAGAAAGGTACTTCAACTACCAAGAACAAAAGAGGAAGAAGATGCACAAAGGAAGGGGGAGCTACCATCAGCTAGCCCAATTCACCTGGATCCACTCCAGGGGGATCCTCTACATGTGGATGAGCCAACCCAACTAGAGAGTGAAAGGGCTACCCAAACAATACTAGAGGTAATTACTGAAGTTAATCAATTAAATTTCCCAATTGAGGATGAAGTTTTGTATGAACCATTACTTGATGTTGATCAGCAAACACAGATACAACCTCAACCACAAGATGTTGTCATGGAGGACACATCTGTTGCTGATAAACTAGACTCAGTTGCTCCAGAAATAAGAGATTCTCCTGTACAATCTCAGCATGAGTTTACTTTAGAAGAGCTGTTCCCTGATCTTGTACAGACAGACCTTGAGAGAGAAATAGCAGCTGTTGAGGGGGAGAAAGTCAATATTGAGGGGGAGCATGTAGAGGAGACTGCTAGACAAGAGACTGTGGAGCCAAAGGATGCTGAGCAAATAAAAAGGACTGAGAAGGAGTTACCTCCTAGTCCTAAGAATAGAGTAGATGTTGCTAGCACTTCTTCTTCAGAGGATGAAGAGGCTGCTAGAGCCAAGAAAAGGAAGTTCCAAGTCTTCAAGAGAAGAAGCCAGAACTACAAGAAAGTTCTGCAGACACTTGCTCCACAGCCTGCCCCATCTACTGATTATAGTTCACTGATGGTGGCTTTGCAGATTAAGCTAGATGAGCAAAGAAAAGCTTTAGAAAAGTATATGGATAAAGGACATAAATCACTGCAATTTGATCTAGCTCAAGACATAAAGTCCATAAATTTGAAGTGAATCAAAACAAGAAAGAAATGACTGATTGTTTCCATAAAGGAGGCAATGCAGTGTTCTATCTGGCTACACATCAAGAGAATCTCAAGAAGCAGATTGATGATCTGGCAGTCAAACAAGGCTATGTCCTGGAAAACCAGATAAGGATGAATGATAATCTCACTGCTTCACATAATGCCATTGTCACTGAAATGAAGAATCTAGCTACTGCCCAGACTACAGTAAGTGCCACTGCCAAAGAAGAATTTGATAAGAAATTACAGGAGAGTCTCACTGCTGTGAAAACTGCCATTGAAGATTCTCAGAAAGCTATTTCTGCCCAGCTTCAGAAGTTCAAACCTTTTTATAAGGATGGAGTAAACTATTTGAATGTTCAAATAAGATTCCAGAAAGATGATCTTAGGGATCATATAGAAAGAGAAGTCATAGAGGGGGAGAGGGTACTAGTCAAAGCCAGCTCTGATCATGCCAAATGGATTTCAAATTCCATCAGAGCCACCCTTGGATATCCACCCTTATGTGATGATGACAATGTGGCAGAGTCTGGAATAAATCCTGCATACTTTGGAGGAGAGCAAGCTGAAGTGGCTCAAGTGATATATCCTCCTGCAAATTTTGACATGATACATCAGGAGGTACAGTCTATGTATAGTCCTCCTGAGGGTAATCAGAATATTATTCTTGAGAAAGTAGTACAACCTGTGCCAGAGGCAGTACTAAAAGAGCAAGAGGCTTTATTAAAGGAACAAGAGGCTCAATTATCTAAGAAAAGGTTCAGAGAGCAGGATGAATTAAGGCCAGATTTTGAACAATGGAGCCCCACATCCAGGAATATCATATTGACTGCTTGGAAGGCTGCTAAGGACAATGTCTTGGATAGAGGCAAGTGGTATTCTGACCTGGAGTGGAGAAAACATGAGAATAGGCAAGAGGCCATAGTACAATATAGAAGGAAGGCTAAACTGGGAAAGCTACCTCCTAATGCACAGGAGCCTAGCAAGTGTTTCCCTAAGCCTTATCACTATTTTGAAAGGCAGAAGATAAAGGCTGAAGAGCTGAAAAAGAAAGATCTCAAAGGGAAGAAGCCTGTTGATGACAATGATGCTCCAGTTCAAGCAAAGATTCAATCTGGAAAGGGGATTGTTATCAAGGAGCCTGAGCAGCCATAGGATAAAATTTTTTCTTAAGTTTACAATTTGTAATCATTTGTATTAAACTCTATGTAAACTTTTGATTAATGAAAATGTTGGAATTTGTAAGAACAATGTTATATGTTCAATCTATTACATTAATTGTTCTGAGATAATTATTTATACATGTTCTGTTCATACATGTTTAAGTATTTTCCCTGTCATATAATACTATTTTACATCATACTGAGAAATTTGTTATGTATGGTGTATATCATTAACTAAGGGTTATGACTTCTCCAAATAGGGGGAGATTGTTGGGTACATTGGAATATATGTACCTGATTTGAAGAAGCCTCACCCTACTCAATGATATACATCAAGATGTATTTGATGTGCTTTGAGTTTATTTGTGCAGGTTAAGTAATTGTAGGGAAAGCATAAAAGTTTCTAAGTCCATGTGTCGACACCCAGAAGAAAAGTGTCGACACTTAAGCAGGCTTGTGTCGACACCTAGAGAAGCTGTGTGGACACTTGGAGTACTTGTGTCGACACCAGGAAGGCAGAGTCGACACCAGAAGGAAAGTGTCGACACATACAAGTTGTGTCGACACACAGTGAAGAATTGTCAACATTATCTGCGTCGACACTTAGAAGCAGTGTCGACACCCAGAGAAACTTTGTCGGTAGTAAAAGTGTCGACACTAGGAGGCTGTGTCAACACTCAGCAAACTTCAACAAAGTTCAAGTACATGTGTCGACACTAGGAGGTTGTGTCGACACTCAGCAAACTTCAACAAAGTTCAAGTACATGTGTCGACACTAGGAGGCTGTGTCGACACTCAGCAAACTCCAACAGAGTTCAAGTACATGTGTCG
Organism: Platanthera guangdongensis; assembly: GCA_039583875.1. NCBI lineage: Eukaryota > Viridiplantae > Streptophyta > Magnoliopsida > Asparagales > Orchidaceae > Platanthera > Platanthera guangdongensis. The sequence continues at coordinate 143,645,014 of CM077162.1, read as the reverse complement.
ACACAAGGAGATGTGTCGACACTCAGCAAAGTTTCAACACAGAAGGCATGTGTCAACACAAAGAAGATGTGTCGACACTTAACAAGTTGCAACACAAGAAGATGTGTCGACACAAAGGAGTTGTGTCGACACTTAGCAGAATTCAACTAAGTATTAAAGAAGAAGGCTTGTGTCGACACACAGAATCAGTGTCGACACATTCTGAAGAAGCAATGTCGAGAAGCTGTTATAACAACACAAGGAGTTATGTCGACACCAACAAGGCTAGTGTCGACACTTAGTCTACTTGTGTCGACACTTAGTCTATTTGTGTCGACACATAAAGACTATCTGTCTCGACACTTTCAGACAGTGACAGAGATTTCAAGAAGTGACTAGATGACTTGACAGCTGCCATTTCAACCGGTCAACTACAACTGTCAGAGCCGTCAGAAAGTTGTTAGAAATGGGATCGGCCGGTCACCATGGAGAAAGCTTATTTAAAGACCTTTCTCCTTCAACAGAAAAAATGCATCAATGAAGTGAAAAACAACACAACAAGAAGAAGACCTTCAACAGAAGATCTAAGAAGTTGGAGAGAGAGAGCTTCTTCTAAGAAGTGCAGTTGCTGAACCGGGCTGCTAAGTTAGATTCAGATTGAGATCTGAATCTCAAGACAGAAGTTGATTAAAGATCATCTTCAGGAGATTCAACCATATTGTGTTCTAATTCAAGAAGCTTTGAAGAAAGCCAAGGGAGGTTTATCTCAGCCAAGTTCTTCCAAGAACTCATCAAGAAGCCAGTCAACTCATCTCTCTCTATCAGAGTTGTGGTTATATACTTTGTATTTTCTAATTTCTGTAGGATCTTGTATAGATCTGAGTTGTAAGCCTAAATCTATAAAGGCTGAGGTAGGGCCTGTGTGCCTGAGTGTAGGAGAATCATTTCTCTGAGTGTAGGCCTTGTTGAAGGCTGAGGTAGGGTTGTTGTGCCTGAGTGTAGGTCTTATTGTAGACTGAGTGGTAGGGCTTTATGCCTGAGTTGTAGGAGTGGGATCACTCTGAGTTGTAGGAACCTGTTTGGGATTCTGAGTTGTAAGATCTGAGGATCTGAGGAGAAGTGGAGAAGTTAGGCCGAATCTAGTACACTACTAGATATGCGAAGGGGGAAAGTGGATGTACCCAGACCTTGGGGAACCACTATAAAAATCTCTGTGCACTCTGTGAATGTATGCTTGTATGGTTGTTGTGCTGTGATACTTGTTGAATTACAATTACTGTTCAGTGTTTCTGCCTGTAATATTAAAAAAGATTAAGTTCACCTATTCACCCCCCTTTAGGTGATTAGGCACTAGTTCTTTCACTCTCTTAACTTTATGTTGTAGTATTCGAGTTGATTCCTTATCCATAGAATCTGTGCACAATAACTACTGGAAGAGATGTACTCTGACTCGGTAGTTGAGGTTGCCACCCAATTTGCTTCTTATAGCTCCATGAAATAAGCTGTCTTCTGAGGAATTGGCACGTCCCGGAAGTGCTTTTCGTATCATCCCTACTTCCTACAAAATCAACATCAGAAAAACCAATTAGCTTGACATCATTACTTATTGGGTACCATAAGCCAAGATTCGGTGTACCCTTAAGGAATCTTAGAATTTGCTTTGCAAAGATGTAATGAGATTCCTTTGAGTTCAACTGAAATCTAGCACATACGCATGTTGAAAATTTTATGTCTAGTCTACTACAGTGAGGTGGAGCAAGGATCCAATTATGCTTATGTAATTGGTTTCATCAAAAGGTTTCCCTTTCTCATCCTTGTCTAGAGACATAGTTGAACCATTGGAGTCCTCATAGAGGTTGCGTTCTTCATTCCGAATTTCTTAAGAAGCACCTTGGTGAACTTTGTCTAAGAGTTGAAAATTCCATCTTCAGATTATTTCACCTGAAGTCCTATGAAATTCTTCAGCTCTCCTATACTGATCATTTAAAACTTTTCTTGCATAAGTTTGGAAAACTTCTTACAAAGGTTGTCTTCCGTAGAGCCAAATATAATATCGTCGACATAGATTTGCACTAGTAGAATCTTGCCTTTCACTTCCCTAAAAATAATGTCTTTTTTATCTTTCCTCTTGTGAACTTATTCTCAATAAGGAATCTAGACAACGTCTCATACCAAGATCGGGGAGCATGCTTAACCCGTATAGAGCTTTATTTAGAAAGTACACATGTTTAGGGAAATTAGAATTAACAAAACATGGGGGTTGCGATACATATACTTCCTCTTTCAGATTCCCGTTGAGGAATGCTGACTTCAAGTCCATTTTGTAGACGGTGAAGCATTTGAGGGCAGCATACACAAGAAAAAACTTGATCGCCTCGAGCCTAGCCACTAGAGCAAAGGTCTTGTCGAAGTCGATCCCTTCTTCTTGTCTGTATCCTTGGGCTATAAGCCTGGCTTTATTCTTGATAATGACTCCATTTTTGTCCAACTTGTTTCTAAAGATCCATTTGGTGCCAATCACGTTCTGTCCCTTAGGCCTGGGAACCAACTTCCACACTTTGCATTGTTCAAACAAAATGATCTCCTCTTGTATTGTCAACATCCAAGAAGCATCCTTGTTTGCTTCTTCAAACTTCTTTGGCTCAATCTGAGATAAAAAACTGAGATGCAAAATCTCATTAGCTGAACTTCTTCTGGTTCTAACACCGTCGCCTGGCTCTCCAATTATTTGATCGGCTGGGTGATCTCTTAGGTATCTGAACCATAGATTTCTTGCTCTCCCTCCAACAGGTTTTGCAACATCTGGTGCATCCTCTGTTGGTTGAAGCAATTCTTCCTCTAGAAGTTCTTCATCCACCTGACCTGGATCGACTATCTTCATTGAGCTTGGAGCTTCTTCCTTGATAGCTTCATCCAAGCTTAGTTCTTTGAACCTGATACCTGCATCTGCACTAATAACACTAGACGAGCTGCTTTGGAGCAGGCTTGTCTTATCAAATACAACATTAATTCAATATGAGATTTAATTAAAAGTATATAATTGGAGCCTCTGATACCAATTGAAAGTATCTAGTGTCTACCTAAAGCACATAGAGTGGGTGAATATGTGATGACTGTGTCTTTTTGCGGAATAAAATTTCTTAAAAAATTAAGCACACAAACACTGAGATTTATAGTGGTTCCCCGAGTTGGGTACATCAACTTTCCCGACTCGCCTATCTACCACGAAGGGCTATATTCGACAACATCACCAAACTCAGATTTCTACAAATCTTACACCTTAGAGCCGCAACTCCTACAACTCGGATACGACAAACCTACTACTTGGAGAACAACCTCTCCCACAACTCGATCCACAAACGGATCTACAACTCGATCCACAAACGAATCTACAACTCGATCCACAAACGGATCTACAACTCGGAGAAAAATCTCCTATAAGAGTAAAGGAATATTATACAATACTATTACACACAACAATAGAGATTACAAGTCCTTACTCCATTATTCTTCGATTAGGTCGAACTTTGAAAATCTTGGAGAACTCGAAATATATGAAATGTTAGAACATATTGAATCTCAACTCTTGAATCTTCAAATGACTAGATCTGGAGAAATAAAGATCTTTAGAGAGAAGATATACAGTTGTATTGGTCGAAGAAGATTGAATCACACTGCACGTCTGTGGCAGATTGGATGAATTGTGAGTTCGCACTATAGCCGAGCCGACGGGATTCGTTCTTTTGGAATGTTTCTCGATTTCAAAAAGAGAGCTAGAGCACAATTATTATTGGAAAGAATTTTCCATAGGTATTTATAGTGATCCTCATTCTAACGGATATAAAGAAACATCCTAAAATGGTCCTTGAAATCACTGTGAATGGCCGAATCATCCCGAGCCGAAATTTGAAAATTGTCGGGAAAAAAGACCTAAGTAAAATTCATCGAGTACCGCCGAGTATCGCTTGTATACTCGTCGACTATTTATTGATATTCGATGAAAATGACTTGGTAATTCAGCTCATGCTAGCTATCCACTCAGTGCCAAAGTGGAGAATACACTAGACAAATTCGATGAGTATCAACTAGAATACTCGACGAATTCGATGAGTATCGGTTGATTGACTCAACGCACTCGACATCTTGCCAGCGATATATGATGAAAAGGACTTAGAGAAATTCTGCACAACCAACCAGTCACTCAATGCCAAGGCTGAAGTCATACTCGACGAATTCGACGAGTATTGACTAGAATACTTGACGAATTTGACGAGTATCAGATAATTTACTGAACGTTCTCGACGGCTGACTAATTATTATTCGACGAATTTAACTTGGCGAATTTTCCAACTCGCAGAGAATTTACCCGAAGTACATATGAGGAATTCGACGAGTGTTGGTAAGTATACATGACGAATTCAACGAGTATCAATGAGTATACTCGACGAATTCGACGAAGATTCCTTACCATACTCGACGAATTTTACTTGGTAAAATTCCTGTCCTTGTGAATACAAGTCTCTGTCCTTCATAGATCTTTCTCCTGTACTTGGAATAGAAGTACACCCCAATAGACAAATACACGTGAGTCAACACATTGGCCTACACAATGAAGGATTATATTGTATAGTCCCGTGTTTACTGACAAACTATAACCTGACATTGGTGTGTACTTAGCAATGTAGACCTGCAAGTACATTACTAAAAGTGCAACATCAAATACAATCTCAATTTATCTTAGCTTGACTGGACCCTTCTTCAAATCAGGGTTATTGTGGATGCAATACCCAACAATGCCAGATAGCTGGAGGCAATCTTCCTTCAGCATCAGCTTCAGTGGCTGCATCTTGTTGACCTTCATCCACTTCAAGTGTGCCTTTCCCTTCTTCTAGAATATCCACTCCATCTTAGACTACTGGAGTAGCTTTCTTTATGGTTAGCTTGTCCATGTTCAGCTCTGTATCTGCAGAACTAGAAGAGAAGCTTGGTAGCTCATTGTTAATCATAGTTGACTCACCAAAAACTACATTAACATACTCTTCTATAACTTGACTTTCCAAGTTGTAGATCATATAGGACTTACTATGACTGCTGCACCCAACAAAAATCTCATCATATGACTTGGCAGCAAACTTAGTCACATAAGACTTCCGATTATTCAGCACATAGCACTTGCAACCAAAGATCCTGAGATAGGCCAAGTTTGGTCTTCTGTCCTTCATAATCTCATAGGGAGTCTTCTTATGACCGTTGGTGATATAGGATCGATTAAGGACATGACATTTAGTATTTACTACCTCAGCCCAGAAATATTCTGGGAGAGATGTGTCACTTAGCAAGGTCCTACCATCCTTTATGAGAATTCTATTTTTCCTCTGAACAATCCCATTTTGCTGGGGTGTTCTTGGAGAAGAAAATTCTTGATGAATCCCTTGCTCTTCACAGAAACTTATCATGTTGGGGTGTAGACTTTCCTACCTAGACTATAAACTGGCATAGGGCCAAACAAGTCCATACACAGGAGGTATAAACACCTCATAGAATCTTTGGTCCAAATGCCCTTGAAGGAAGCTTTGGTTTACTTTCCCTTTTGACATGCTGATCAAATGCCTTCCTTGGTGCATTTCATCTTGGGACCATTCCTAACTAGCTCTTCACTAAATAGCTTGACAATAGTCTTATAATTCAAATGAGCTAGTCTCTTGTGTCATTGTATATAATATGATATTTTCTCATTTGCAACTAGACATATAGGAGAGTCCTTATTAAGATATAGAAAGTTTAAGCGATAAACATTTCCTCTCCTAGTGCCTGTCATGATGACCTCTTGGTCACTTGAACTCTTAATTTGGCACTCTTCCTTGTGGAATGCAATGATATAGCCAAGATCATATAATTTGCTTATGCTAATGAGGTTGTGTTGCAACCCTTTAACATAAGCCACTTTTGAGATGGTGACTATGTCATTGATAATCTTACCATAGCCTCTTGTCACTCCTCTATCTGAACCACCAAAGATAACTTTGGGTCCATCCTTCACTAGAGTGTACTCCTTTAGATTACTCTTTGTTCCAATCATGTGTCTAGAATAACCACTGTCCAAGCACCATATAGGGGTATGGGCACTTGGACCAACCTACAACACATTGTTTATCTTACCTTAGGACACAAATTATTATTGGGACCTAGGTTCTGATTAGCCAAAAAATGAACATGTCTTCCTGTAGATTGTTTACAGGAAGACTAACACTAACTCTTGGCATAGTAGGATTATGCCAGAAATCTAAGGCAAAATGCCCCACCTTACTACAGCACCAACATTCAAGAATGTTATATCTTCTTTTCTGAGAATGTCTTATAGTTTGGTTAACTGCTGACTTTACAAAAGGAAGAGGAGAAGCAACATTCTTCAAGTTCCTTTTAGCAAGGATCTAACTGAAGGTGAGTCTTTCAGCAGACTTAATTTGCTTGCTTTGACTGCCATTAATAGCTATTTTCTTTGGAGAGAACTAGCTCTTAATAGCATCAGAGATAGCCAAATTAGGCTTACTGATAGACTTACACTTAGACTGAGTCTTTGCTGAGTGGCCTTGAGATTTGGCCACTGCCACATTCTTGAGTGAGGGGGCTGGTGTACAAAAGACAAATGGTCCATAATGGGTCATTTGAATTTCATCATGGGGAGCCTTAAATGCACTCATTTCCCTACTATATCTTCCACCATGGATGTGAACATCTTTGTTCACACTAGTGGATCTACCAGTATTCCAGTGACTATATATTCTTTCTTGGTCATACCTGGTTGAAGGCAACTAAACTTTCCTAAAAGGAATAAGAGGCTTGGATGCCAGAGGCTGAGCTAGAGCTTTGCCTTTCCCATTGGAATAGGCAGCTCTTGTGCTTCCCTGGAATCCCAACCCCATCTTACCCTTCTGAGAGGAGAAGGAGTCTATCAGGGGCAACACAGTACATGGATTAGAGTAACTAGGCACTATCCTTTTCTCCCTTTAGAGTTTCTGTTCAAGATCCCTAATGCGATTATTATTGTACTTAATTGTCCTAATCTGGATGAGAGCTATGACCTTAAGTTGGCTGACTTTCCTTGACTTCTGATTTAGTAGGGATGTTTTCTCAGCCAGCTGGAAAGTAGCTAGCTGAAGGGGGACAATCTCCTCAGCTTGCTTCTTATCCAGCTTCTTTCTTCTTCTGAAGGTATATAAAAGGGTACCATACTTGTCAATTAATTGATTGACATCTTATTTAGATTCTAACCAACCTTCATCACTGGATGATGATGCCTTAGAATTTGGACTAGTCTCATAATCTGAGTCAGAAGATGAGCTAAATAGAGAGAATACCTTTTCTGGACCAGGCTGACCCAGGCTAGATTCTTCATCAGACCTAGCCATCAGCCCATAGTAGCTGTTAGCTTATTCTTCATCTTCATCTTCCTTTGAGTCACTATCTGAGTGTGATAGAGGGGCCCTGATCCCTATCCTGGCAGCATGATAGTCTTCTTCTTATTCTCCAGCTTCTTATTCAGCAGCAAAAAGCCCTATGTAAGCTTCCTCTTCTTTAGACTCAGAAGATGCTGAGTCAGACTAACTCTAGCTCATCTCCTTCTTACAGATAGCAAGCTTCGTGGAACCCAGCTCCTTATGGTTCTCTCCTTAACCCATAAGTATACTTCTTTTGGCTACACCTTGAGATCTACTAAGACTATTAAGTCCTCTTTGAGTAACCTCCCTATGATACCACTTGAAAGACTTTAGTTTCATGGATAGCTAAACACCTTAAGGGGCGCGATGAATAGGTTTTTAGCCTCTTTAGAAATCTTTATCCTCTTTAGGTGTGTTGTGTGTTAGTTATATGTTAGCATTCAAGAAATCACAAAGCACACATCAGATTTATAGTGGTTCCTCGAATTATGGGTACAACTACTATCCCTCCATCCTTTCTAATAGTGTGTTAGATAAGGCAGTTCTCCAAAACTCAGCTCCTAAGAGCTTACAACAAAGATCCCTCAGGATCTCCAAGTCTTTTTCAGGACCTACCTCAAGCACAAGGCTCCACCTCAAAGCAAGCTTGCTCCTACAACTCAGTGATAAAAAGATCACCGACCACATAAAGAGAATGACTCTCCTATAGCTCAGGCGCAAAGCCCTACCACAGATCCAAAGCTGGATCCTACAACTCAGGCACAAATGCCCTACCACTCAGAGAGAATGACACTCCTACCTCAGGCAAACAACCCTACATCAGGCATACAAGCCCTATACTCGGAACAACAAGTGATCCTACATCAGCCTTTATAAAATAGGCCTACAACTCTAATCCAAAGGATACTATAGAAAAGAAAGAGTTTTGTTGGTGTTAAATTGACTGCAGAGAAGTTCTCTAAGTCTACTTCTTCCTAAGATATGCAAATCTCAGCCCTAACTTATTCTCAGCAACAAGAATGGTCTTCAGGAAACTGCTGCTTGTGCTGGAAGTAGCTCAGAAACTCAAGTTCCTGATCTTGCTGATGAACACAAATGATTTGACAGTTCTTTGTTTCCTTCACTCATCTAACCTTGACTGCAAAAACTAGATGTCTGTTCTTCTTCTTCTTTCTTAGAACTCACTTCTGAACTTGTTGTAGGAGGTGAGGATAGCTACAGCTATCTGTGTGAGCTTTTAGATTAGCAGGTTTGAACTTCAGCTCCAAGCTCTGCAATAATGGTGAGGAAGAAGACAATGAAGTTCCGTCTCTTTGCGAAATGTTAAACCCTAAAAGTTGTCTTCCAAAAGTTAAGTTGTCTCTCCCGATCTCAAGTGTTTTATCTTCCATCATCCAATGGCTATTTGACCCGTGAGCCCCACTAACGTTGTTGGATGCAACTTTGCTTTTACAGGAAAAGTTATACAGCAGGCCTGCGGCGCAATTTGTCGTGTACTGTAGCTTTCCCGCAACAATTTGAAACTTTGCTAACTCATGCTGACGTCATCATTTGTGGACTTAGTCATTTTCACAGTTTAATCCCAGGCATTGAGTGCGTTGAGTGAATATCCCTTACTCAGTGCAAAAAACCCTTAGCCAGATTTATTGCTCTTCTAGGCATTGAGTGCGTTGAATGAACTGGCTTCATTCAATGAATATGGAGTTAGCCAATACTTCTGTAAAGCTAGGCGTTGAGTGCGTTCAGTGAATGACGTTCACTCAATGCTTTTGTCCTTGGACAATCTTCTGACTGTTACAGGTGTTGAGTGTGTTGAGTGAACATGCTTCACTCAACGAATTTGGACTTAGCCAATTTCTTGTCCTATGCCAGGCATTGAGTGAGTTAAGTCAACCTACCTCACACAATGCTCCTGGACTTAGCCGCTTTACTGATTGCCTACCTTCATGCGGAGGCGTTGAGTGAACTAGCTTCACGATGAGTTCGATATTTATAGGGTTTTTCAGACTCATCTGGGTTTGTTTTCTCACTCGTGCACCGCATTTCAGCCGGTAATCAGTTATAATTGCTTCGTTCGGTCATTGACCACATTGTGCACTATTTTGTCCCAAGGGTATGCAATTGCGCATTCTGTAGTTGGGGGTAAGCACATGGTGCTCCCTATGGGCTCTTTCCAGTTGCTTTTGTTACATTTCTGCATTGCTGGAGGGTCCTCTTTTGATTTATTTGTTTGAATGCAGGTGGTGCATTTTCCCCATGTTTGTAATTCAGGATTGTGGAAAATTCACAGTCGCGCGTTTCCTTCACACACGGTTTGTGCCCAATCGTGCGTTTTGTTGAGCTGGAGAAACATCGAGTGGAGCTCCACAAATTTCATCGAGCTAAGCTCGATGTTCTTCACGCACGGTTAACATACGATTTCTTCGGAACCGTGCACAAAGAAAACGCACAGTTTTCTTGCAGCTTTCTTGTTTTTACCAATCTGTGGTTAATCGTGTGATTTGTTCACGCATGGGCGGAAGCGCCCGCACGCGAGTAAAATACACGATTCCCCTTTATTATCTTGTTTTCCTGCGCTCTGTGTTTACCCATGCGATTTCCTTCACACACGGGCGGAAGTGCTCGTGCACAAGTAAAATGCACGGGTCAACGCATCTTCATCCGCAAGCTTGGCCTGGAAGTTAATAACGCATGGTTAGCGCATGGTCATGCGCCAAACCGTGCGTGACTATTTTTCTGACTTGCTTCTATTTAAGCGCATATTTTCCTCCATTTGGAGAGATTGGATTCCGCACATTTTCCACAGTTTTTGTCTCTGAGTAATGATTCTGCCATTTCCCTTCATTCTCCGTCGTGGAGAGGGCTTCCGGACATGCTTTCAACACCAAATTCAAGTCTGAGCTTCCTCTCGGCCTCATCCTTCATCCTTGAGCTTCAAGAAGAGTTTGAGCTAGGAGAAGTTTGTGTAATCCTCCACCGGATCATGACACGAAGAATACAAGTCTATTGGGAGTGAGTGACAGCCTCCTCTACCCCGGATGCAGTTAAGGACCGAGCTACGATGCGGATTGATAACCCGGCGAATCCTTCCATGAATCCCCAGCAAGACTTCGGATTCAATCGATCTCGCACTCTCTTCTTCTATTATTGATTGATAGTGTAGTTGATCTTTTTGTATGTGATGAAGTGTGTTTAATTTGGTATGTGTTTGTATACAATAATGTCTATGTGATTTTGTATTTACGTTATTTGCTTGAGGTGCGCCATTTTCTTCCTCCACCACACATTGCCGCACTAGCAATTGCTAGTCGCGTGTGTAGCGAAGAGGTTCTCTCGACCCTAATTCCGCCTTTCTCACCACCTCATCCGCAAGCCTACTCGTCCATCCACCCAGCGATTCGGTGCATAGTGGCCCGTGTAGTCTTCCATCCCGCCTGGCCAAGCATCGCATAGCGGCATTGCATAGGAGTAGTTTATTAGTGTTTCACTTTCTTTTTCCGCAATAATCAAAACCCCCTCCTTAGCACCGACCTAAGTACTTCAATCTCAAGTCCACCTCAAAATTAACTCCACCTTATTGTGTTCCTTGAGATATCGATACTTGGGAACATTCGCCTATTTTATATTACTTGTGCGACCGGTACACTTGTCGTTCGACGCATCAAGTTTTTGGCGCTATTGCCTGGGAACATAGTCGTGTGAGTTTTTGGAGAGGGAGATAGGAGAGAGAAGTCATTTTCCATTTGTTCATTGCATGTTTCTTCTTTGTTTTACTTTTCAGAATTTGTTGCTTATTTTTCTTTGTATCCATTTTCTGATTTTTGGCTCAGAAAGCGGGTCTGTTTTATTTTTATTCTATCTGTGTAACATTTTTTCAGCAAATTTTTTTGTTTGCGATGTATTCTGTAGACAAGTGTCGTCTCTATGACACTTTGCGCCGATACATCGACATCATGGATATTTTAAATGTCGAGCATTATATTCGATATTTGCTATGTCAAGGTATAGGCCATATGGTGAAGGATTGCCCTCGCTTGTGCGAGCATTCTCCCTCTAAGGGCGTGTGCGCAGCAACCTCCTGTTCGCGGAAGACTGTTGTGGATAGGCCTACAAGGGTGTTTCCTGGCCCATACACTGACATCGTTCATCTGGCTCGTTCTTTACCCGTTAAGATTACCGAAGAATCTCTCGCTGCATACAGATCCTTCATGGGTCCCTCGCTCCCTTTTTACGAGTTTCCCTTGAGTAATGAAGAATCACTCTGGTGTTAGCCAGTAAAAAGAGGATCACGGATCCATGGGCGCTCCTGTATGGGATATAGAGATTGTTCCCGTCGATGGGGTGGTGTCTGCGAATGATTTTGTGATGGGGCCTACTCATTCTATGCCTGATTTCGAGAGCAGTTTTGCCCCTCCGTAATTTTTTCCTGATCGTACTACTCCCTTTTCTTGTGAGTCGGCTGATGATCTCGTAATCGTGGGTGATTCGGCGCATGAGGTTGCGCCAAAGTGGGATGATGACTCTACTATCTTCGACGGAAAAGGTAGATCTTTGGAACACTTTTACTCACCCTGGTAGGATGAGGAATATTCCGTTTCCGATGCGGAGATTTGCACCTCCTTATTGGGTGAGGCGGTTCCTCTTACCACCACAGACCTCAAGTTCTCGGATTCCCCCCTTTACGACTCATATGACACCAACGATGATCTATGTTTGGATCTGCTGGGAGTGAGACCGGGACCACTCCACTATTTTTGATTATTATAGTTCTTCATCTCCTTCATTTCTTGATGTCCTTTCTATATCTGAGGCTTTGCAGGTTGAGTCTTCCCAGGTGCATCAGGAGGAATTAGAGATGTCAGCTCGAGTCATGGATGATACCATCCTCTTTCGCAAGGAGGTTGATTCCTCCTCCATTGAGGAAGCTCCATTCATTGCTTTCTCCTCCTACCGTCTCCATGTAGATGAAACCTTGTTGGGCAAGGATTTATTTTGTGGTGAGATGAGTGAGGACCAGCGCTCCTCCTCTTCTTACTTCCTATTTCCTCTACCTGTGTTGGGCAAGTATTATTATTTAGGTAGAGGGGTAACTGCTTTATCGTCGTATCGGTACCCGTTACCGAAACGGAAAATGGAACAGTTACCTGTGCATTTTTCTTTTCATAGGTCAATTAGACAGAACCTTTTCCTTAGCCGAATAAGTCATGTTGGGTGGACAATAACCCAGTAGTTATCTTTCATTTCCTGTATTTTTATTTTTCATGTCTATTTTAGTTCTAGTATTTCTTTGTATTTTGTTGATGGAGATTTTATAAGTTTTGAAAAATATCCAAACTAAACTCTCAACTAGGCAAGTGCACCTATCGAAATTTAGTATAGGAAATATCGTATTTAAACTCGGGGACCGTTGAGTATTTGTACTCACAAGGACGAACTATTATTTTATCGATCGGAAAATTGGTTTTTGGGAAAACGAAAACAAACGTTAAATTAAGAGGAGAAATTCGATGAATAAAAGACTAGCACTTGATCTAGAATCCCTTTGGGCTAGAATAAAATCCACGAAATTAAAGAGCACAAGCATCTAAATTATTAACTTCGACCGCGGAGGTTCCAAAGCTACGAAGCGCCTCTCTCGAGAATACGCACTCGACTAACCTTAGGTAGATCGATTAAGACCTCTCGGCCAGTCGAAAGACCTAAGCTTGCTTTAGGCGGTGAACCTCACTAATGGAGTTGACTCCAAGGCGGAAGAATTTTGCGTTCCTCTCTCGAGGGGTGCAAGAAATTCTCTTTATCCTTGAGTGATCTACTCGTATCCACAACCTCTCAGTAAATCTAGGATACGAATCTAAGCTCGAATAAACATAATTTGCAACTTATGAATTCGAAGAAAAATTAAATCAAAGATAAATCAAAGTTTAGAAAATAAAATGCTTGCTAATTTGAGACAAAAATAAGAATTTTATTCCATTCCAAAGTTCATCATGATCAAGTGCTAATTGGGAAATTAGCTACTCATCATGATGGGAGAATTACATGAAAGCATAAAGAAAGACATGATTAAAGAACGACTTGAAAATAAAGATTACACTAGGAATTGAAAATGCAGGAAAAACAGTAAATAGAACAGAACTAAGCTCCCCAAAAATCTCTCCCTGGCCATCTGAAGCTGTCTGGAATTTATAGAAAAAGTTGCTGGGTGGTCACGCCCCTAGGTCACGCCCGTGACCTAGGGCGTGTCGGTCTCGGAACCGTCGTCTTCAAGTCTTCTGAACGTTGGCGCGAAACCGCCAAAAGTCGTTAATTTGCGGGTCACGCCCCTAGGTCACGCCCGTGACCTAGGGCGTGTCTTGACGGTTGTAGAAGAACGGCGGGAAGCAGAAACGGCGGGAATAACTCCGGCCGTTGTTGGAAGGGTCACGCCCCTGGTCACGCCCGTGACCATGGGCGTGTCTTGAGAAAACTCCCAGCGACTGAAACTGCAGCATTAAGTCGGCACGCCGGGCTGTCACGGGGTATGTCACGCCCGTGCCAAATGTGTCACGCCCGTGACTTGTTGCAAAGTGAAACTGCCGTTGACTGGAAGTCAGGGCAGGGCACTGGATGTCACGCCTGGAGTACACGCCCGTGTAATGATGGTCACGCCCGTATAATGATGGTCACGCCCGTGACCTTAAGGCGTGTACTTTTAATTGACGTGGCAGAGATTCTTCCACGCGCCGGGTTCTCGCCAGGATGTCACGCCCGTGACCATGTCGGTCACGCCCGTGACTTGGCGTGTACATTTGAAATTTCCCTTCTTTTTTCTAGTTTTGTCTCCTGGTCAACCCTATAGACTCCAAATTGAAATTTGCAGCCCAGATTGCCCTGAAATAAGAAATTAGAAAAATTCAATAATAAAATTACAAAATATAATTATAAACTAATTAATTATTAAATAAAAATAATGTAAAAACTTGGACAAAATTAGAGTTATCAAATACCCACATACTTACTCGTTTGCTCGTCCCGAGCAAACAACTTCACATGGAGAGTAGAAAAATTTAAATGCTAGAAAAGAAAAGTGAACCTAAGGAGTAAAATGCGAAGTCTTATGCCTATGCTCGTAGCTATTTTAGTAGAAAAACTCACTCAGCATACAAGTTAGGTTTTTATTTTTCTTAAAATGTGTTTCCATTATTATTATTACTTTGTAAAATGAAAATCCGGTAAATCTTAAAATTATATTCAGGGAGAGTGTAGCGTGTGTACTAAGATAACATTGCACGAACGAAGATCAAGATACCCTCCAAAGAAATCCATCAATGTCGATGGCCATAGGCTTGCCCTTTCACATTCTCGCCACGGCACTAGTTTAACTTATAAACATAAATCAGAAGGACTTAATTAGGTAGAAACGTAGGCTTAGGCTTTTGGTGAGGATGGTGAAAGATAAAAACGATGGCTTAGTCACACCAAAACCTAGAGAAAGCTTGCACATAAAAATTTATCATGGCTTTAAGAACGTAGCCAAAATCCTAATCCCTTTTTTTTTTCTTCTCTTTTTTTTTTTTTTTTATAATTTCTTTTTTTTTCAATTCTCACATCAAGCCGAAGATTTCCTTCTACCTCTTCAAAATTTTTTTCCTTTTTTTTTTTTTTTTTTCTTTTTATTTTGAAGAGGAAATGAAAATCAACTTTTGTTTTGAATTTTTAAGAGAAAAACAAAAAGAGCCACCAACAATAAAAAGTCTGCTAATCACTCACAAACTATTTTTGTATATCTATGTGCAAGCTTGGTTTTAAGTGTGCAATTAGGTTGCTTTTTAGGCTTTGGTAAAATACTTGGTGGGGCTAAAACAAAAAGATAAGATAATAGGCTCAAAAATGGCTTGACAAAGATAAAATTTTAGGTAAGGGTGCAAAGTCTCAAACTGCCCAAAAGATGTGCCTAAATCATATCTATGCTAATGAGTTTAACTTATGCAAAGTCTTGAGAATAGTTAGAGGGCAAGTTCTAGACATCGAGAAAGAATATCTCTTTCTTGATCCGTGAAATATCTCTCTAGTAAACTTCTACTTACTCACCTAAAGTTTTTTTTTAGATTTTACCGGTTTTCAAAGTGAAAGTAAAATAAAACATTTCCACGCATTTAGAAAAATGAAAATCTAATTATATGCTAAACATTTAAATCTACATAAAATTCTACTTACACGTGCACTTGACTAGAAACACAGCATGGCCAACAGTTTTACTCCAAAATTCAGATTTCAATTTAAACATCAAAATATTCTAATCACTATGTAAAAGTCGAATACTAAAGATTGCGCAAGTGAGTAAATATAGAAATACAGATTTCTCTAGTTTGAAAATTTACCCCTTTTTTTTGTTGATTTTTTGGTTTTGTTTTGTTTTGTTTTGTTTTTTTTTTTTTGGTTTTTTTTTTTTTTTTTGTAAAAAAAATAAAAAAAATAATAACAAAAATTTTGTATGTTTTGCTAGAAAACTATCCCCCCATACTTAAATAAGACATTGTCCCCAATGAAAAAGAAATAAATAAAGAGAAAATTTAGGAGACTTCCTTGAAGCGGGTCATGCAGCACCAAAATGTACCTGGAAGACAAATCTGAAGCAAATCATAATTTTTGTTTTTTTTTTATTATTTTAATAAAAAGAAACGATACATGACAAGGAAAAACAAAATGATAAAAAGAAAAGATACAATGGGGCAGACTACAATCCGAAAGAAAAAGAAAGCAGGCTAATCCTCATCGTTATGTTGTCGCGGCTCCTGATAGTGCGTCCGGAGGTCTGAAAACTCACGCTCAATACGTGCCATGGAGGAGGCTGGATTTGTTGTTAGCGTGGTAAATCGAGTGTCAAAACTCACAAATCGAGAATCAAAATCGGCCTGCATCGTATCTAAGCGTGTGTGAAGAGACGCAAACTGACGATCCCAATAGCTCTGAGGGCCGGGCTCGGAAGAAGGGTCCTGCGGTGGTGGAGGAATCTGGGGAGAGTGAATAGTGCCGCTGGGACCGGCACCGTAATCAAGGCCAAGATCTCCACCAACGACTGCGGGGGGAATAGCCTCAAACTCTCCATCACGTCGCCGCGCTAGGCCGAGGGCCTGAAGGGTCTGGAACTGGATAACTTGCGGCGTCTGGACGCAGTTGAGACATGGAAGAGCATCCCAAATGCCGAGCTGCTTCGCGAGGAAAGTGATGAAGTTCCCGCCGTGCACTGCTCCCAACCTCGCATTTTCGGCCTGGTGCCGAAAGAAAATTGCGAGCAGATAACCAAGGTTGAGGGGGACCTAGTAAAACATACTATATAAATATAGTAAGTCTGCCCGAGTCACCACCCCATGGCTATCGCCGCGACCAGAAATAGTGAAGGTAAGGAGGTTGTGGAGAATACGTAAGGCGGGAGAAATGAGTTGGCTGCCTTTGGATTTCTTTGGGGTGTAGGGGGCGGTGTCACTACTGATTTCCGCCCAAAAGGCGAGAAGGTTGAAATCGGTCGGGAAATCAGTAAGTAAATCGAGATAGGCGGGAGATTGGGAAAAAGCCTCCGAGCAGAAGCCCATGACGACATTGAGCTGGCGGATGGTGAGCTGATGCACCATCCCACCTAGGCGAAAGATGATGAAGTCGTCATCGGCCGCCCAGCGGAACTCGAATGAAGCCAAGAACTCAACGGTGAGTTCAAGAAAGGCATGCTCGGAAATAGAGAAGAGGGAACTCCATCCATGGGTGGACAGAAATCCCCGCACCAAATCCGCAGCTCCAAATGTGGCGAGGATCGCCCAATCTAAAATGCGGAATACGCCAAGGGGTTTGGCGCGTAGGCGCTCGCTGCGCTCCTGCTGGGTTTGGTTTTGAAAAAGGAGCATGGCTTCCGCTGCGGCGGGATCCGCGGGGTGCTCGGAGGAGGAAGCGGTGGAGCGAGGGTGGTGGCGAGGCATTTTGGTAGAGGGGAGAAGAAGGAAGGAATCGGGTTAGCAAAGGGAGAAGAGAAGGGTTGGATGGTGTGGAGGAAGAAGAGGGGGAAAAGCCCTATTTATAGGGTTTTCGGGTTGGTCACGCCCCCATGTCACGCCCGTGACAGGGGGCGTGACAAGCACGGGACAAAAAGAAAAGAGGATCCGAGGCCTCCTGCCTCGGATTCCCTGGTCACGCCCCAGAGTCACGCTCGTGACTCTGGGCGTGTAAGGCGTGTCCGGTGCAGGAATCCAATGCGCTGGCATTGGATTCCATGGCCACGCCCCTGGTCACGCCCGTGACCAGGGGCGTGTCGCGTAAAATATTACTAAAAGGAATCCGAGGCGTTGACCCGGGGTCACGCCTCGGATTCGACGACACGGCCCAGGGTCACGCCCGTGACCCTGGGGCGTGTATCTGAAACGAGAATTATTTTTTTTTATTTTTATTTTTTTTCTTCTTTTTTTTTCGGGCTAGTCACGACCGTGACTAGTTAGTGTCACGGGCGTGACACTAACTGTCACGGCCATGACTGGGTAGGAAGAGAAGTTTTCCAGCTTCACTTCGTCGAACGAAATTTCGGGCTAGACACGCCCGTGACCAATGATGGTCACGCCCGTGATAGTACCGAAAGGCGAAAGGAACGCTGCGCTCGACGAAACCACTCTCGGGTTTCGCTCGACGAACTAAACATGTCTCGGTCACGCCCGTGACCCATAGGTCACGCCCGTGACAGAGGCGTGTCGGAGCAGAAAATTTTTTTCTTTATTTTTTTTTTGTTTTCTTCTTTTGCTTTTTTTTTGTTTATATATTTTTTTAAGAGTCAACTAAACGATAATAAAACAAAAGTTACCGACTTGAAGAAAATGCGAGACTTGACGCTCAAATCCTTCGATCGTCACGCCGAAAAAGATGTCCTTCAAACCTGCGAAAATTTAATTAAAAAAATAAGAAGAAAAGATAAGCATGGGGTGCCTCCCACAAGCGCTTTGTTTATCGTCGTTGAGCTCGACCCAAGCGGGGCACTCGTTTAAGGGTTCGGGAGGTTAATTTCCTCCCGGTACTCATTAGTAGTATCACCGGCGAGGAATATCTTCAACCGGTGCCCATTCACTTTAAATTCGCCTTGTTCCAGGTGCGAGATAAGCACTGTCCCATATGGCCATACCTCTTTACAATAAAAGGGCCGGACCATCGGGACTTGAGTTTGCCCGGAAAAAGTCGGAGGCGCGAATTGTAAAGGAGAACTTGGTCTCCCGGTTTGAAATCTTTAGGGTGCTTAATTTTTTTATCATGATAAATTTTTGTGCGCTCCTTATAAAGTTTATTACTTTCATAGGCTAAGGAGCGCCACTCATCGAGCTCGTTAATTTGGAATTTCCGAAGCTCGGAGGACAAAGTTTCATCTAGATTTAAAAATGTAAGCGCCCAAAAGGCGCGGTGCTCAAGCTCAACCGGTAAGTGACATGCTTTCCCATAGACCAATCGGTACGGCGTACAACCGATAGCGGTCTTGTACGCGGTCCGATAAGCCCAAAGAGCATCATCAAGCTTGACCGACCAATCCTTTCTATTAGTAGAAACCGTTTTCTCCAAAATTCGTTTGATTTCACGGTTAACTACTTCTACCTGACCACTTGTTTGAGGGTGATAGGGGGTGGCTAACCTATGTGTAACGCCGTATTTAGACAAAACTTTGGCGAATTGTGCGTTACAAAAGTGGGTGCCCCTATCACTAACTATTGCCCGCGGTGCTCCAAATCGTGAAAATAGTTTTTTGAGAAATTGGGTCACGACTCGGGCGTCATTAGTGGGAAGGGCTTGCGCTTCCACCCACCGTGACACATAGTCGACCGCTACCAAAATATATTTATTTCCATGCGATGTTGGTAGCGGTCCAACAAAGTCGATCCCCCATAAATCAAAAACTTCTATTTCTAAAAATGTATTTAATGGCATTTCATCGCGGCGGGAAATATTACCTGAGCGTTGGCATTGTTCACAACGACTTACATGGGCGTGAGCATCCTTGAAGATGCTTGGCCAATAGAAGCCTGCTTCAAGTATCTTCCGAGCCGTCCGAGTAGCTTTATAGTGCCCACCGGTGGGTCCCTCATGACAATGCTTTAAAATTTGTGCGCCTTCCTCATGAGAAACACACCTCCGCACTACTTGGTCCGCACAAACACGAAAAAGGAAGGGATCCTCCCAAAAATAATTTTTCAAATCAGAAAAGAATTTCTTCTTTTCTTGATAAGAAAAACCATTCGGGAGGAATCTCGCAACAAGATAATTTGCGAAATCGGCGAACCAAGGAGTGGGGAGGGTGATTACCTTATGAATGGCGAGAAGGCGCTCCTCGGGAAAAGTGTCGTCAATGTCCTCCTCCATGAGCTCCCCCGAATTTGGGTTCTCCAACCGCGAAAGATGGTCAGCCGCCAAGTTCTCCGCTCCTTTCTTGTCGCGAATCTCCAAATCAAATTCTTGGAGTAGTAAGATCCACCTAATCAATCGCGGCTTTGCATCTGTTTTTGCTAGTAAATATCTTAAAGCCGAGTGATCAGTAAAAACAATAATTTTAGACAAAGTGAGATATGAGCGAAATTTATCAAATGCGAAAATTACGGCTAATAATTCTTTTTCAGTGGTCGTGTAATTTTCCTGTGCGGCGGTTAATGTTTTGCTTGCATAATAGATAGGATGAAAGTTTTTATTTATGCGTTGTCCTAACCCCGCACCAACGGCAAAGCTACTAGCGTCGCACATTATCTCAAAGGGAAGCTCCCAATTGGGAGCGATCATGATAGGAGCGTTAATCAATTTTTCTTTAATAAGAGAAAAAGCACGCAAACAATTTTTGTCAAAAATGAACGGCGCGTCTTTTTCTAACAAGTGGGTTAGGGGCTTAGTTATTTTAGAAAAATCTTTAATAAACCGGCGATAGAAACCGGCATGCCCCAAAAAACTACGAACGGCCTTAACATTTGAAGGGGGAGGTAGCTTTTCTATAGTTTCAATTTTTGCTTTATCTACCTCTATGCCCTTACTAGAAATTTTATGGCCTAAGACCAAACCCTCCCGTACCTTAAAATGGCACTTCTCCCAGTTTAAAACTAGATTCGTGTCCTCACATCTTTGGAGTACACGGGAAAGGTTTGCCAAACATAAATCAAACGAATCTCCAAAAACGGAGAAATCGTCCATGAACACCTCCATGATATCCTCCACTAATTCGTCAAAGATTGCTAGCATGCACCTTTGAAAGGTTGTCGGCGCGTTGCACAAACCAAAAGGCATCCTTCGATAAGCGAAGGTGCCAAACGGACAAGTGAAGGTTGTTTTCTCTTGGTCCTCGGGTGCGATTGGGATTTGAAAATATCCCGAGAGACCATCAAGAAAACAATAAAATGAGTGCCCGGATAGCCGTTCAAGTATTTGGTCAATAAACGGCAAAGGAAAGTGATCCTTACGGGTTGCATCATTTAATTTACGGTAATCGATGCACACCCGCCATCCGGTAACGGTTCGAGTGGGAACTAACTCGTTTTTATCATTAGGCACTACCGTTAACCCTCCTTTCTTGGGCACCACTTGGACCGGGCTCACCCAAGAGCTATCCGAAATTGGATAGATGATACCCGCATCTAATAATTTTATGACCTCGGCCTTGACTACCTCCTTCATGTTAGGATTTAGCCGGCGTTGAGGTTGAATAGTTTTGTGAGCGTGTTCTTCTACAAAAATTTTATGGGTGCAAAAGGAGGGATTAATCCCTCTCAAATCCGTGATCTTCCACGCAATTGCGCGGCGATGAAGTTTTAAAATATGAGATAATTTAATTTTTTCTTCATCGGTCAAGTAGGCCGACACAATAACCGGAAGTTTTGAATCCTCTGCTAAAAATAAATACTCTAAATGATCAGGCAATTGTTTTAATTCTAGCGCGGGAGGTTCATCATAAGAAGTTTTCAAACGATCACTACCAATGTCTAAAAGTTCAAAAATAGGTGCGTGCGTGATCGAGAGATTATCACTATTTTCATGAGCAATTAAATCTAAATGTTCTAAATCGGCATCATGATCAATAGAAGATAAAGATTTTTCAGAAAAAAGAAAAGAGTCTTCTTCAAGAGAAGCCTCCAAATAATAACATGAGTCGTCATTTGAGAGTGAGTTTTTCATAGACGTGTCAATAGTAAAGGTAACTTCTTCATCTCCGACTCTAAGGAGAAGTTTCTCATTACTAACGTCTATAATTGCGCGCGAGGTGGCAAGGAAAGGGCGACCGAGAATGAGTGGGACCTCGGTGTCCTCTTCGATGTCAAAGATGACGAAATCTACCGGAAAGATAAATTTGTCAACTTTGACAAGCACATCCTCTATGATCCCCATAGGGAGCTTGACAGACCGATCCGCCAATTGAATGCACATTCTTGTGGGTTTAGGTTCTCCTAATCCCAACTTCTTAACTAAAGAATAAGGCATTAAATTGATTGAGGCGCCTAGATCGGCTAACGCACGTTTCACTAATAAATTACCAAACAAACAAGGAATGGAGAAACTACCAGGATCGGGTAATTTCTTAGGTAATTTATTAAGTAAAACTGCCGAACACTCCGCATTCAATTGAACCGTGGAGATATCCTCAAGTTTCTTTTTATTGGATAAAAGATCCTTGAGGTACTTGGCGTATTTCGGCATTTGTGTGATTATTTCACAAAACGGTAGATTAATTTGGATTTGTTTAAACATGTCCAAAAATTTACCGTGATGTTCATCCACCCGGTTTTTTTGCATTCTAGATGGATAGGGAAGAGGTGGTTGATAAGCTTTTGGTTTATTAAGAGTAGAAGGCTTAGACGGAGGAGAAGATGGAGAAATTATTACCTCCGTATCAACCAGAATTGGAGAAGTATCAATCGGATTTGGAGAACTGGTTACCTCCTTCCCGCTCCGTAGGGTGATGGCTTTTGCATGCTCCTTGGGGTTGGGCTCCGTATTGCCCGGTAGCGCTCCTTATTGACGATCGGAGAGCATTTTAGCGATTTGCCCGATTTGTGTCTCCAAACTTCGAAGAGATCCGGTGAGATTCCGGATGTTGGCGTCATTTGTAGTCGTATATTTAGTGAACAATTCCTCGAGATTGGGAGCTTTGGGAGCTTGCGGTGGAAAATAGCCGGGTGGAATCGTGTTCGGAGGGCGCGCCGCGTTCCCCGGATTACTCCAAGAGAAGTTGGGGTGATTCCTTATACCCGGGTGATAGGTATTGCCAAAATTGTTACCCGGATTATAAGGTGGCCGATTCGGATTACCCATGTAATCCACACGCTCGGCAATAGTAGAAGGCTCCCAATATTGGGGCTCAGAGGTAGATTTGGACGAGGAAGCAGACATCTCGTTCATCTGTTTTTGCAGTTGCTCAACCTGGAGAGACAAACTTGAAACCGTATCGATTTCATACATCCCGGCCGGTTTAGGTGGTTTAGACCGAGGTGTACTCCATTGATAGGTATTCAAAGCCATACCTTCTATAAGCTCTTGTGCGGCCGCCGGTGTTTTGTTATTAAGCGTTCCACCGGCGGCGGCATCGATATGTTGCCTAGTTTGAGAATTTAGGCCGTTATAGAAGGTTTGGATTTGTAACCAATCCGGAATTGCATGATGAGGACATCGACGAAGCAATTCCTTGAAACGCTCCTAAGTATCATATAGCGTTTCTGAATCAAGTTGGGAGAAATAAGTGATATCATTGCACAATTTAGCCGTTTTAGCCGGCGGAAAGTATTTCGTAAGAAATCTTTCCGTCATTTGAGCCCATGTTGTGATGGAGCCTCTTGGTAAAGAACCCAACCACTGCTTGGCTTTAGTGCGCAATGTAAATGGAAATAACCTTAGCCGGATGGCATCATCGGATACACCATTAATTTTAAAAGTATCGCATATTTCTAAGAAATTTGAAATATGCGCGTTTGGATCTTCATCTTGAAGCCCATCAAATTGTACATATTGTTGTACCATTTGGATGATGCTTGGCTTCAACTCAAAATTATTGGGGGCAATAGCGGGGCGAACAATACTAGATTGAGTCTCGTCCAAGTTTGGACGAGCATAATAGGACATAGTCCTTTGTTCAACCGCATTTGGCTCACCCATATTGGAAGAAGCAGAAGAAGGAGATCTAGGAGAATGGGAAGAAGAACTAAATGAAGAAGGAGAAGAAGAAGGTGGTGACGGAGAGAGGATTAATGAAGGATTAGGAGTGTCTCCTAAGTAGTCCGTATCTTGAAAATTCGGAACTTGAAATCGTAAGCGATGCCGAAGGGTTCGCTCGATTTCCGGATCCAAATCAAAAAGAGGCGACGGATTCCCTCGGGTCATACACCAAAATAAAATAAAATAAATATATATATTTTTTTGATTTTGATATTTCTAAAACAAAAAGAAAATGATAAAATTAATAGAGCCTTGCTTTCAAAATATCAACAAAAAAAAAAAAATGTCCCCGGCAACGGCGCCAAAAACTTGATGGAGATTTTATAAGTTTTGAAAAATATCCAAACTAAACTCTCAACTAGGCAAGTGCACCTATCGAAATTTAGTATAGGAAATATCGTATTTAAACTCGGGGACCGTTGAGTATTTGTACTCACAAGGACGAACTATTATTTTATCGATCGGAAAATTGGTTTTTGCAAAAACGAAAACAAACGTTAAATTAAGAGGAGAAATTCGATGAATAAAAGACTAGCACTTGATCTAGAATCCCTTTGGGCTAGAATAAAATCCACGAAATTAAAGAGCACAAGCATCTAAATTATTAACTTCGACCGCGGAGGTTCCAAAGCTACGAAGCGCCTCTCTCGAGAATACGCACTCGACTAACCTTAGGTAGATCGATTAAGACCTCTCGACCAGTCGAAAGACCTAAGCTTGCTTTAGGCGGTGAACCTCACTAATGGAGTTGACTCCAAGGCGGAAGAATTTTGCGTTCCTCTCTCGAGGGGTGCAAGAAATTCTCTTTATCCTTGAGTGATCTACTCGTATCCACAACCTCTCGGTAAATCTAGGATACGAATCTAAGCTCGAATAAACATAATTTGCAACTTATGAATTCGAAGAAAAATTAAATCAAAGATAAATCAAAGTTTAGAAAATAAAATGCTTGCTAATTTGAGACAAAAATAAGAATTTTATTCCATTCCAAAGTTCATCATGATCAAGTGCTAATTGGGAAATTAGCTACTCATCATGATGGGAGAATTACATGAAAGCATAAAGAAAGACATGATTAAAGAACGACTTGAAAATAAAGATTACACTAGGAATTGAAAATGCAGGAAAAACAGTAAATAGAACAGAACTAAGCTCCCCAAAAATCTCTCCCTGGCCATCTGAAGCTGTCTGGAATTTATAGAAAAAGTTGCTGGGTGGTCACGCCCCTAGGTCACGCCCGTGACCTAGGGCGTGTCGGTCTCGGAACCGTCGTCTTCAAGTCTTCTGAACGTTGGCGCGAAACCGCCAAAAGTCGTTAATTTGCGGGTCACGCCCCTAGGTCACGCCCGTGACCTAGGGCGTGTCTTGACGGTTGTAGAAGAACGGCGGGAAGCAGAAACGGCGGGAATAACTCCGGCCGTTGTTGGAAGGGTCACGCCCCTGGTCACGCCCGTGACCATGGGCGTGTCTTGAGAAAACTCCCAGCGACTGAAACTGCAGCATTAAGTCGGCACGCCGGGCTGTCACGGGGTATGTCACGCCCGTGCCAAATGTGTCACGCCCGTGACTTGTTGCAAAGTGAAACTGCCGTTGACTGGAAGTCAGGGCAGGGCACTGGATGTCACGCCTGGAGTACACGCCCGTGTAATGATGGTCACGCTCGTGTAATGATGGTCACGCCCGTGACCTTAAGGCGTGTACTTTTAATTGACGTGGCAGAGATTCTTCCACGCGCCGGGTTCTCGCCAGGATGTCACGCCCGTGACCATGTCGGTCACGCCCGTGACTTGGCGTGTACATTTGAAATTTCCCTTCTTTTTTCTAGTTTTGTCTCCTGGTCAACCCTATAGACTCCAAATTGAAATTTGCAGCCCAGATTGCCCTGAAATAAGAAATTAGAAAAATTCAATAATAAAATTACAAAATATAATTATAAACTAATTAATTATTAAATAAAAATAATGTAAAAACTTGGACAAAATTAGAGTTATCATTTGTCTATTTTTCTTTTGTTTTTACAGAGCTCAACCATACAGGTATTCATTGCAAATCATATTGGCAGGGTTGTGATTCTTCGAATGGCAGACCTGCTTTTGTATTTTCACACATCTTCTGGTATGCTCACTAGTTGAGCATTGGGTAACCTCTTCCCTTGTCTATATCTGATTTTAAATTCAATATCATATACGGTGTAGCTTAGTTTAAGTCTGGGGGAGAGCTAGTATTTGTTACCTTTTGCACAAGAACATTTAATTTGCATACTAGAATATTTTATTGTTTTATTTTGATTAGTTTATTGCATCACACACCACTGCAGCCACATGAGCGTGTGCTTAGCTGTTAAAGTACTGCGAGTTAAACTATTTTCTTTTGTATGATTTGGGAAAAGTATTGTGTTGGCACAGTATTGTGAGACAGAGTATAATGTTGACCCTACTGTGCTCCTAGTAAAGTGCTCTCGTCTCGTGTAGAAATTGTAGTAGACTTAATTTTTCTGTATGCTTATAGTTTTATATTTTTCTAAATGTGTAAATATTATTTATTCTACTCTAAAATTGGTGAATCCAGTGTGAATCTGATGGTAGCTTAGGGATGTGTGTAGACGGCCGTTAGATTCATTTTGCTTGAGTCGGGAGGATGGATATTTCTCGTTAGCTAAGAACTTGCCCCAAGCTATTCTTGAAGCATGGATATAGGTTAATTCAATCACATGAGCGTGATGTAGGCCATCATTTTTCCCCGGTTGAGCTTTGTATCGTTTCTAACGTCTTATCCTCGTTAGCGTTATTGTGCCTACCCCTTCTTTTGATTCAACTCCACCATTATTTCACCAAAGCCTCATAGTCGATCCTAGTCACACACCCAAGTCGAGCTTTAGTGTTTTACATTTTCATGTTGGGGTGTTGATGTGGTGATATTCCTTATGAATATGTTGATGTGGTCCAAAGTTTTTATTTCCTGAAATTGTTAAAAATAAAAGGATGATTTGAAAAAATATACAAAAAAAATAATTTTGAAAAAGAAAAGTGAAAAGAAAAAGTATAATTGAAAAATCTATTTGAGATGAGATTGTATTTGGAGTAGGCGGTGCACACACCCATATTTAAAAAATTAAGTATGGTGGTGCGGCGTACCTGCATGTATTTTGGTTAGCGGATAGCTTCTTTTTTATGCTAGCTCATTTGGGTTAGGTGTGTAGCCTTCTTATTTATCTTTGTTTACCTCACCGAAACCCAAGCCCCATCTCTTCACCTAAAGTCCTATTGATTCGTGTGTGAACCAAACCAGTGTCGTTGAGAGAGTGCATAGTATCGAATATGGATCATTGCATGCCCATGAAACTTTGGACAGAGGCTCATAGGAATGGAATATAGCTCCATGGAAAGTTTGGGATTTTTGGGATCAAAAATCCCATTATTTGGAATTATTGGAAAATATGCCTAGTTAGGAAATAAATTTGGAAACTATGGCAAATTAGTTCATTAAATTCTGTAATTTTGTCACAAGTACTAGTTGGATATAGATCACCTCTGGAAAATTTATGGGACTGCAAAATAATGTTTATTTGCATTTTAAGTAGATTTTACCATTTTTCCCCTTATGGAAAATAATTAAAAATAAGGGAATTTTGTGTTTTAAAATTATGGAAAACTTTATTGTAGTTTATTTCTGTGATTAGAGTCCTGATAAATTATTTGAGAATTTTTGGATGTCTCAATATGTTAAAAACCCTAATAATGGCATTTTGGTAATATTATTTAAATGGGTATAAGATTGGCCAGATCATTGTTTAAGATTTGAAAATTTTGTACTTAGCCTTATTATATCATCATGAACACCCACTAATTTTCTCAGAATTTTTGGTTGAGTAGTTGAGGTACTTTATTTGGAAAGTGGTTGAACTGGAATTTTAATATTAAATGGGAAATATATAGAAATTTGCATGGAAATACTATGAAACCCGATAGGCAGTAATATTTAACCCTATGAAACACCTAGTAAATTCCTTAGTGTTAGAAAGTAGAGAACAAGAAGCAGAAAGTAGAGAACAAGCGAACAAACTTTTAAATAATTGAAATTTTATTATCCAAAAAAGATATCATTTACAAAGGTATGGCCTCCCTTATATAGAATGGAGGAGATAAGAAAGAGAGTATACAAACAATGTGGGACTAAACATTTACAGTACTGAGCGGCTAGAATAATGGAGACCGCATAGGCCGCGCGGTTAGACAGATGGGCTAACCGCTCGGCAACTCCAGCAGGATAGAACAAACCACAGAGGTAGACCGACAGACCGCCCGGTCTACAAACCGCTGGATCAGACCGCTAAGCCGATCGGTCAACAAACCGCTGGATCAGACCGCCAAGCCGCCCGGTCTAATACTTCAACACTCCCCCTCAAGCTGGAGCATAGATATCAATCATGCCCAGCTTGTCACAAATGCGGAAGAAGGAAGTAGAAACCGGCTTGGTGAAGATATCTGCCAACTCCTTGTCAGAGGTGACAAAAGGAGTACAAATCTGATTCTTCAAAATCTCCTCCCGAATGAAGTGACAGTCAACCTCTATATGCTTCGTTCTCTCATGGAAGACCGGATTTCTGGATATGTGTATAGCGGCCTTGTTGTCACAGAACATAGGGAGAGGACAATCATATACCTCGCCCAGGTCAAGCATGAGAGCCCGCAACCACTTTAACTCACACGTAGTTGACGCCATACTCCGATATTCTGCTTCGGCACTGGATCTGGAAACAACAGACTGTTTCTTGCTCTTCCAACTCACGAGATTACCTCCAACAAAGGTACAAAAACCTGACGTGGATTTACGATCGCCTTTGTCATCCGCGTAACTTGAGTCTGAGTAGGCCTCAACCCTCAGATGGCCATTTTTCTGGAAGAGTAACCCTCTGCCCGGTGCTGCTTTGATATACTCTAAAATCTTCAGGGCGGACTGAAGATGACACTCCCTGGGAGCTTGCATAAACTGACTGACCTTTCCTACAGCGTAGGCGATGTCGGGTCTAGTTACCGTGAGATAGATGAGTTTCCCTACCAAACGTCTGTACCGTATGACATCAGATAGAGGAGGCGATTCATCCGTCCACGTTTTGTCTTCTCCAACAGCCATGGGAAGATGAGCTGGTTTGGCACCTGTCAAGCCTGCTTCTCGAAGAAGATCAAGGGCATACTTCCGTTGAGAGAGAACCAAGGAGTCAGGTTTCCGAGAGATTTCTATCCCCAAAAAGTATTTTGGGGAGCCCATATCCTTCGTGACCAAGTGCTGACGGAGGTGCTTCTTCGTCAAGTCCACCCCATCTCGGTCATCACCAGTAAGGAGAATATCATCCACATATACGGCCAAAACCACCAGTCCCGAGGCCGTTTTGCGAATGAATAAGGAGTGATCGGCCGAACTCCTTTGAAAGCCGATGGTTGCCACAATACCACTGAATTTTTCGAACCATGCCCGAGGGCTCTGCTTTAGGCCATAAATGGCCTTCTTCAAATGACAGACACGTGTCTCCCCCTGAGCAACATACCCAGGAGGTTGCTCCATATAGACGTCCTCCTGAAGATCGCCATAGAGAAAGGCATTCTTCACATCAAGCTGGGAAATAGCCCAAGCCCGGTTAACAGCCACAGAAAAGAGAACCCGGATGGTGCTGAGGCGAGCAACCGGAGAGAAGGTATCAAAGTAATCAACGCCATAAGTCTGAGTAAAGCCCTTGGCCACCAGCCGGGCTTTGTAGCGATCCACAGTGCCGTCGGGGCGAAACTTCACAACAAAGACCCAGCGACAGCCAACCATATCAGTGCCCACGGGAGGAGGAACCAGGGTCCAGGTACCCCGTTCAGTAAGAGTAGCCATCTCCTCATCCATGGCAGACTTCCAATGAGGGAGAGCGAGAGCCTCCTGGTAGGTACGAGGAGTAGAAGTAGCAGAGATAGCCAAGGCAAAACACCTGCGAGAAGGAGGAAGCTGATCATAAGAAACAACAGCCGTGAGCGGGTGTTGAGTACACGCCCGCACCCCTTTGCGAAGGGAAATGGGAACATCCAGATCATCGGGAGCGTCGGCGACGGGAGCGTCAGCGACCGGAGCGTCCGTGGCGGAGAAGGCTGGCCCGGGACTAGAGAGAGACGGCAGCGGAAAGGAAGGTGGAGGGGTGGGTGGGGAGACGGACTGAGAAGGAGTCGGTGGAGGAGGAGACGAAGGTGGGAAAACGTCGAGAGGTGTGGAAGGAACGGAGATATCAGAAGGAAGAGAAGGAAGAGAAGAGGAAGGAGAGAAATAGGAAGCATTTTCGAAAAAAGTCACATCTGCGGAGACAAACTGCTTGCGGAGAAGGGGGTCAAAGCAGCAATAGCCTTTTTGAGTGGTAGAGTACCACAAAAAGACACATTTGGTGGAACGGGGGGAAAGCTTGTCGCGGGTAGCGGAGGGAGCGTGAACAAAGGCCGTACAGCCAAAGACACGGAGAGGAAGAGGAAAAGGTTCCTGGTGGGGGTAGAGAAGGGAGAAGGGAGTCCGGCCGTGGAGGACCGTGGAGGGAATGCGATTGATAAGATAGCAAGCGAGGAGCACAGCGTAGCCCCAGTAGGAGCGAGGGACGTGCATCTGCGCCATGAGAGTACGCGCAACATCAAGCAGGTGACAGTTTTTACGCTCCGCCACCCCATTCTGTTGGGAGGTGTAAACACAAGTCGTTTGATGAATGAGGCCGTGTTGGTGAAAGAACGCGGAGAACTCATGAGACAGATATTCCTTGGCATTATCAGAACGTAAGACTTTAATAGAGATAGCAAATTGAGTCTTAATCATAAAGTAAAAAGATTGCCAAACAGAAAATAGTTCAGAGCGATCCTTTAAGAGATACACCCAGGTACATCGAGTAAAATCATCGATAAAAGTGACAAAATAGGAACTGCCCCGACCAACTGTGAGGGTAGGAGCAGGACCCCATACATCAGAATGAATAAGATCAAAAATGCGAGAGGAGCCACGGCCTTGCTTCGGCGGGAAGGAGGAGCGATGATGTTTGCCAAGCTGACACGCATCACAGTTGAGCGGAGAACTGGTGGGAGGTAAGTGGGGCAAAAGCTGACGAATAAGCCGAGGAGGAGGATGTCCAAGACGAAGATGCCACTGAAGGCGATCGGTGGAGGAGGAGTAGGCAGAAAGAGCGGAAACATCGTCGAGGAAGTAGAGGCCGCCGCTCTCAGTCCCAGTAGCAATCGTCCGCTGGGTCCTCGGGTCCTGAAAAGAACAAGTAGTGGGAGTGAATAAAACGGAGCACTGAAGTTGCCGGCATAAAGTAGTAACAGATAACAAATTGCACGGGAACTTCGGGACATAGAGGGTGTCCTCCAAGCAAAGCGATGGAGTGAGTTGAACCATGCCCGTCCCA
This sequence comes from Platanthera guangdongensis, assembly GCA_039583875.1. Taxonomy (NCBI): domain Eukaryota; kingdom Viridiplantae; phylum Streptophyta; class Magnoliopsida; order Asparagales; family Orchidaceae; genus Platanthera; species Platanthera guangdongensis. The sequence continues at coordinate 143,614,003 of CM077162.1, read as the reverse complement.
TGAACCGGAGACGGGGAACCATCCGCCACACGAACTGGGGGTAAGCGGTCATGGGTCTCAAGACGGGAGAAGCAATGAGGGTTGCCCGTCATATGATTGGTGGCACCAGAGTCAATCAGCCATTTACCTTGGGTAACGACGTGGGCACTACCTGACGTCGTGGCCACAGAGGCAGACGGCCTAGAAGAGGCGGAGGCCGAAGGAGCATCACCGGAAGGGCGAAGATGAGGATGTTTCTGCCAGCAGCGGTCAACAGTATGACCAGTACGATTACAGTGAGAGCAGAAGAACCGGGAGGAACCCCGTCCGCCAGAGGAACTTCGGCCACTCGGGCCCCCCCGCTGAGCTTGGTGAGCAGAGGAGTCCTGGGAAGGGGGGAGGCCAACAGAGGCCGCTGGAGGAGCGAAGTAACAGCGGCAATGCGAGCCGCAGTGGCATCCAAAGTAGGAGATTCCGCCTCACCCAAGATCTGCTGGCGGATCATATCATAAGAGTCGGGAAGACGAAGAAGATAACAAACAACCAGGAGTTCCTGGAAGTGTTTGTGCTGGTCGGCCAAGTCCGCGGAGAAGGGGCGATTCTGGAGGATTTCAGCCCCAAGGGCCTGAACCTGCTGATAAGCCGCAGCTGGGGACATGGAAGGGCGGGCGAAGAGGTCCGCATAGAGAGTATAAATGCGGGACGTCTGGCCCCCCTTAGAATAGAGAGCAGCGAGGTGAAGCCATGCGGCCTTGACCGTCTCATCATGGCGAATGACGGGAAGGCACTCATCAGAAAGACTGTTGGCCAGCCAGGTGCGAACAAGAGCATCACTCGCATCCCAGTCATCAAACTCAGGAGAGGTGCGAGGAGGAGGGTCATCGGTGAGGTGATGACGCTTGCGTTGAGAACGAAGGTGAAAGGTGAAAGAGACGCTCCAATCGGGATAGTTGGAGCCCACAAGCTTGGAAAGGGTGCCAAGGTTGCCCGAAGGAGGAGGAGGAGAAGGAGCTGCAGGAGTAGTGGTGAGACCGGAGGTAGTCATAGAACCCGGAAGCAGAAGAATCCGCACGAACAGGAGCGGTTAGAAAACAGAGGAAGCCGCCCGAACAGTAGCGGCTAGAAAGAGGCACTGCGGGGAAGAGGTCGCGCGGTCTGAAAAGGCCGAGCGAACAGAAGAGAGGAGAAGAGCAGGTGACCGCGACCAAGATGCGGGTAAGAAAGAGACAACCCGCACGGTCAGGCAGATCACAGCAGCGGCTAGAAGGTGGTCAAAGGCTCGGCGGGGAAGAAGTCGCACGAACTGAGAAGCCCGAGCGAACAGAAAAGAGGAGAAGAGCTGGCGACCGCGACCAAGATGCGGGTGAGAAAGGAACAACCCGCACGGTCAGGCAGATCACAGCAGCAATCCGCGAGTAGAGAGACAATACACACGCGGACAGGGACAGACCGCAACGACTAGGAAGTCGGAGAGGCAAGAAAGAACAAGGAGCGCGGCGACAACGAAACAGGTCGCTGCGACAACAAGGAGAAGGAGAAGAGAACCAAGAAGGAGCAAGCCGCGCGAACAGGTTGGCGGACAAAACCAAGCCGCGCGGATAGAAACAGGCCGCGCGGATAGAAGAGAGGGCAAGCCGCGAATCAAGTCGCAGAGCGCGGAAAAGAAGTCGCGAACAACAGAGGGCGCACAGAATCAAGAGGAAATGACCGTGTCCTCTGATACCATGTTAGAAAGTAGAGAACAAGAAGCGGAAAGTAGAGAACAAGCGAACAAACTTTTGAATAATTGAAATTTTATTATCCAAAAAAGATATCATTTACAAAGGTATGGCCTCCCTTATATAGAATGGAGGAGATAAGAAAGAGAGTATACAAACAATGTGGGACTAAACATTTACAGTACTGAGCGGCTAGAATAATGGAGACCGCATAGGCCGCGCGGTTAGACAGATGGGCTAACCGCTCGGCAACTCCAGCAGGATAGAACAAACCACAGAGGTAGACCGACAGACCGCCCGGTCTACAAACCGCTGGATCAGACCGCTAAGCCGCTCGGTCAACAAACCGCTGGATCAGACCGTCAAGCCGCCCGGTCTAATACTTCAACACTTAGGTAGGTTGAACCCATTATATGTAGTACTTCATATTCAAGGTGACCCCGGTCGCACAATTAAAAGAATTAATTTAGGCTCTTAATCCCTTGGAAAAATAATGAAACCTAGTTCGATCGTTATCATACGTCATAATAGCCATGATAAATAATTAGGGGCACTTGACCTAAGGGTTTGTATGACACGTCATACGGGTCCACATTAGGTCATGAGTACGCTTAGCAAAATATAGCACATACACTAGGACCAACAGGGGAATATGATAGAAGGTTGAGTTGGTAACTACATTGGGAAGACAAACCCTGATTGGTGTCTAGTAGGTCACTCCATAGTATCGAGCGATAGAGTGCAAGACCCCAAGGACAGTAGCTAGAACAGAGACCGGTGGAAGACCGCCGATTCCCCAATAATAACTAAATTCATTAGGTTCGTTCCATAGTAACAACGAGAGCTGGGTATGGATCATGGGTAGACATTAATAAAAATAAATATCCTTGTGAAAGGGAGCTTTGCGTTTCAACCCATCGTGGCTCCTAGTGTCCTCGAGAGCCCTTCACCGGGCATGCCCCACACAGTCCTGGGATTAACCCTTAGCTGCTAGGTTTAACAAACACTAGACAAGAGTAGACTAATAGGCTAAGGCATTGATGTTCATTCTCACCCGTGATGGGTTGGAGGGATTCAGAATAAAGGCACTAATGTGCAATCTCACCCGTGATGGGTTGGAAGAATTCAGAATAAAGGCACTAATGTGCAATCTCACCCGTGATGGGTTGGAGGGATTCAGGACAGGTTTGTCCTGCAAGTTGGAGGCTCGAGTTGGAATATCTTGCATGTGCATAAACCTGTGGCGGGTCATGCGATACTGGGCCAATCATCACACCGATGGTAGTACGGTGACTCTGGCAAGGTGTGAGGGATTGAGGGGCCAGTGGGTTATTTTACACTGCGGTCTGGAGGACGATCCCCAAGAATGCACACTCGACCAAAAGACTGTTGGGTAGCCAGCAAATAGTACGCAAAGACTCTTGAGTGCACCTACGAGATGTACAGAGGCATATGGGAGGTCTAGGCCCGGTAGTGTGTATACCCGCCTAAGAGTGGAGACGCCCACTCCACTGCTGCCGTAGCCACAATGGTGGTACCAGAGAGTGATGCTAGCTCCAAAAAGTGGGAACTAAAGGTCTGTGATCACAGAGTCATGTGTGTGAGTTGCACTTGCTTGAATCATAAAACACATGCATATCATACATTCATAACTAGGTCATATGCATCATAGATCCTTATCATGTAAATTAGTGTGGGCTCTTTTATATGATAAGTTATATTTCTGGAAACCTTAACTTATAAGTTTGTGTGAGCATTCAAATAAGTTAAGGTACTTCTGTGATGGTAGTTTAGTAGTAGCTTATTTACTTGATGTCTTTACTCTGCTACTTTCAGTACTTGCTTACTTACAACACTTTACTTGTTTCTGTTCAATTCTTATTACCTTTCATATACCATATATATAAAATTGTTAGAGTAGAAATAATTGACATATATATACTTGTTAGTACTGCTCCACTATCACCTGTTTCCTTTGTTATAACCATTGTTGTCCTCTGCTTCGTCCTTCCTCTCGGTGCCTAGGAGTTGTGGGGGCGAGGTGTGGAGGAAACTACTTAGTCTTTGTGACTAACAGTAGGTGTGACCAATCATTTTAGGAGCTCGAGGAGATGGAGTACCAGCAGGACGAGGTGGTAGGATATGAGAAGCTGATACCACCACTACCTACTACTACTACTGCAGCCAGTCGTCAGGTGGGACGAGTTTCTGATGATAGTGTTGAAGCCAAAATTTGACTCCGACAAATGTTCACAAAATATGGGCGTAGCCGACACCTACTAGGCCCAAGCTCCGACCTCCGACTGGTCGTGAAGGACTAGAAAACTGACCCAAAGCCGCAGCAGGGAGGTCTCACCGCTTACCCGGAAGGTCACTGAGAGCTTCCCCTCCAAAGCCAAAAGCTGGGCTTGGAGTTCCTCAGAAGACGTGGGGAACAATGCCAACAATCCCCGGGAGTCAAAAAAGTGTCCACCTCTGAAGAACCCCTGTGGTCTTATTTATAGATTTCTGAATCTGAACTGCCAATAACAAAATCGTACTGGTCTGAAATTACCGGGGTACCCCTGCCTGGGTCTGCCAACAGCCAAACTCCGCTGTTCTGAGGTGCTATACGTAGGCCACTAAGGGTAAGAGGGTAAAAATACCCGGGGTAGAAGAGTAAGAAACCCCTATTGACACGGAAATATGAAAACGACCTCTTCTTATCCTGGCGAGTGGAATGGCGCTTGTCGGCGAGATGGACCCCCCTGCCTGTCTCGCCGGCGTCCTTTGCTATGAGGTCTTCTCGCCGCTGGAGGTCATCTCGCCGCTGGAGGCCATCTCGCCGCTGGAGGCCATCTAGCCGCTGGATGGGGCACCCCGCTCACTGAAGAAACAATTGTCTCGCCTCTTGCGAGTGGGCCCCCCGGTCCCATTCGCCTGCCTCGACTTATTTTCTCCTTGAGTGCTTCTTGCGAGCCTGAGGTTGTACACAATCCCCGCTCTTTTCGAGATTATTCTAAGCTCGAAAAGAAGGTCCAACCGAGGCTCGTTATTTAAGGCGCATTAAAAAACGTATTTATGAGGAATCTTTTATGAGGCCGCCACCGGGGCCTATAAATATATGATTCCTGCTCCGCACATCGGTCGTCCTGCTTTGCACATCCTTCTCCCCTAACTTGATTCCTTCGTCATGACGCACAGCCAGAGCTTCTGTGAATGTCTCGCACTGGTGCGAGAGCAGCACAAGGCCAACGTGGCCTCTTTTACTTCTTCATTAGTTCGTCCTCTCCCCCCATCGTCACGTCTAAAAAAGATGATGGCCGGTGGTCCGTCGCCTGAAGCAGGAGACCTGTCTCGCACTGCCCTGGAAACCGTTCCCTCCCCTCCTGCATCTTCCAAGGAGAAAGAGGTGGGTACTTGCTTGTGCCGTTGTCATCTCTATAATCGTGTGCTCTGTCATTGACCAGTGTTTTTTCAGGGAGTTCTTGTGACTTCGCCGCACCCGGAGAGACCGCGAGATGGTTCTGCCGTCCACTGCGAGGAGTACGATTCGCAGCCCTCTTCTACTCCCCCAACTACTCCCAGCGAGAGGAGGGACGGCCCTTCCCCAGCCGTCGAGACCTCTCGCCTTCCTAGTAAGAGACCTTCCCTTGCCCTTTTGAATCCTCTTCGCTATTCTCACACCCTTCTACGAGTGCCTCTTCCACCCTGCCTCTGCACCCCTTGCACAGATTCTCGGGCCAACTCGCCTATTGAGGAGCAACGAAAGCGACTCTCCGTCTCGCCTCCTCCTGTAGATGGGATTGAAGACTATCTGGGTCGAATCCAGCGGAAATGAAGCGCAAGACAGCTGAGCTTTTTCGGAAGCACGCGCGCATCATACACTCCTTGGCGCAGGATAAGCAGGCTGCGGAGAAGCGCATCGAATCGTTGGAGAACGAATGCGCTCGCCTATCCTCTGGAGCTAATGCCGAGCTAGATGTCGATGGCACCAACCCTGAAGCCATCATTAATGAGACTGATATGCAGCTCCATCTCGCTCGCCGTGTTCTTGAATCCATTCGCGCCTTCCACTCGCGGAGTAGACCTCCCTGCACGGGAGCTCGCGGTGGCCGCTGGGAATGGCGCCCGTATTGAAGGACGTCCGTCTCGCCGCTTCTTTTTATTTTTGAATGTTGTAATAATAGCTGTCTTGTAACGTCGTCTCGCCTAATCCTGAAGAAACTTGCTGCCCGCTGTACGCGGGATGATCTCTTAATACATATCTTTATTCCTGGTTTTTTATTCCTTTTATAATTTATTTTTTGATTATATTATGCATATATTCTTTTTTGATTGTGATGGGTCGCGCCGATCGAGATTTTAGGAGAGAGAAACGAACGCCGACTCTTCCCCTCCCCTTATATTTTTTCCCGCCCCTCAATCATTGCTCTGTATCAGTTATAAATATGCCTGGCCAGGGATCAGATGGATACCGCACTTTTTACTCCTACCGCTGCCCAAGCTCTTGCCCCTCTGATTCTTTCGTCTCGCCGAACCCTCTCGCTCTTCTCTCTTGTTTCTCTTGCCAACTTCTTCTTTTTCCTCCATCTCGCCGAAGATCGTCTCGCAGCAGGAGATGGGTAATAAGAAGGTTGAGGAAGGTGAGGGGCGCAGTCGCTGTGGGAAGAGTTTCACCGACCACGACTTCCCGCTTGGCCGGCTCCCTCAAGAAGATTATCATAGGTTTGCCCACGAGTACCTGGGGGATGGTGTCGAGTCGCGTCCCCCCAAAGTCGGCGAGTGAATCAATACCTACTACCCGGGATAACTCGCCTTCCCCATCTCGCACTTTGAGGTGGGGTTGCGGCTGCTCCTTTGGCCTGAGGTAAAACAGGTCTTCAAATATTTTGGTGTCGTCCCGGCGCAGTTCAACCCTAACGCCATCTCGGTGTTGATCGCTTTCGCTTGCTATATGCGCCGGGAGCGCATCGAATTCAGCTTGACGGCCTTCCGCAAGCTCTTTATCTACCACGCCAACGCCGATGGCGTCTCGTACTTTACTGGGTAGGGGCTTAAAGTGTGCAAGACGCTCAATAAGAACCACCACTGGCTCACTCGATTTGTCTTCATCCGGGGAGATCGTGCTGATTTCGGCGGCATCCCTCTCGCGCCGGTGTCTCCGCCAGAGAGCTTCTACGCCACCCCACAAGTCAGTGGCCCAGAGAAGCTGCTGTGTGAATACCTAGTCGGCAAGAATTTCGAAGTCAACTTCTTGCGGCGAGGACTCGACTCGCTTCCCCCTGTGCTCCTTGGTGAAGGTATTCTCGTTCTTTCGTTCTCGCGTCTCGCTATCTGCCGTCTCGCAGCTTAATAACCCTTGCTTGCTTTTAGGTGAGCGAATCGTTCCAGCCCTCCCTCCTTATAAGAGTAACATCCACCCAGCGAGAGGTCTTGATCTCGCCAACACAGCGTTAGAGGCGGCGAGAGAGTCCTTGGTGCCCATCCCGCCGAAGAGGCCTACAGGCGACACGGCCCCCTCTCGCTCCAGCCCTCCCAAGAAAAAGATGAAAAAGGCTGTAGTTATCTCTAAGGAAAAGAAGAAAGCTCCCCAAGGGAGCCCTATTTCTATAGGGGAAACTCCACCGCCCCTCTCGCCTAACCACCAGGTCGTCTCGCCTACTCGTGGGACGGTACTCCCTGATCAACCGGTCGCCGCCTCCAACCTGCCTGCTACGACGCCCAACCCACAAGCTGCTGTACCTGAACAGGCGGCTGCCACTTCCTCTCGCGAAGGCGATTCCTCTAGCCGTCCCGCCCCCTCCTCCCATATGAACTACAACCTGGGTCCCGTGGTTTACGATGCCGTCGGCGACCCAGTTCTGTTGTGGGGGTGGGACGCCAACCGTGTGTCCATCTCCACTCTCCTTCCTTCTTGGAAGGAGCAAGAGGTCCCTACCAGCCATGCCTTCACCGTGCGGTATGGCCTCTATGGCGGCCTTGATGCCGTCTCGCCTGAAAGCGAGTCCCCCAAGGATCTCGTGCTAAAAACTTCCCACCATCAGATGCGGGCCTTGGAGTTCTCACACCGCTCCTCTCGCCGCCTTATTTACATCAATTCGAAGTGGAAAGCAAGCGAGGAGAATCTAGTGGCGGAGCGAGAGAAGTCCACCAGGCTAGCGAAAAGGCTATCTGAAGCCGAGTCCCTCCTCGCGAAGGCCCAAGGCGGTGTGGTAAGACTCAATACTTTTTCCTTTGGTTTCTTTTTCCTTTTCCATCGTTCTTGGCTAACTGCTTGGTCGTCCCGCAGGATGCCGAGAAGGCGGAACAATTCCGCTCGCACGTGGCCGCTTTGGAGGAGGAGGTCTGGGTATTGACAGCTGAGAATGCGCGTCTTCAGACTAACATCGCGTCATCGTCTCGCTGCGAGCCCTTCCGGACGCCTCCGCCACATTACTCTCATGAGGAAGTCGAGGAGCAATGCCAAGACGCTGGCGTTCGGGCGGCAGAGCTGGTGCTGCAAATGATGAAGGATCTTGGGGTTGTGAAAGATGATTTCGAGACTGTGACTGCTCGCGACTTGGTCCCAGAACTCTATAGCAAGGAGTGCGATGATTCTTCATCTGGCGAGGACTAACCTCCAAGATTTAGAATCACTCTCTCCACCTTTCACTGTTGTAAAAACTCTAAATCATATATTTTTTGTGGTACCTGTCAAGTAACGAGTGAATGCTCATTTTGGTCTTGTCTCTATTTTTTGTTCTTTATTTTGTGAAGTTAATCCTTGGCTTGTTCCAGCCTGTGGGACGGTGCTACCCCTCCGTCTCGCCGCGTAGCCCTTTCAATATTCTGCCTTTTTTCTTTTTACGCAAGACAACTCTTTGATGCGCCCACGGTCGCGAGACGATGCAATACCTTGTCTCGCGAGTGACCTCTCGCGAACGGACAGACGATCCTCGAAACCGCCCGCTGCGAGTGCCGCCACTCGCCTTACTCCACTCCTTAGTTTATTTTTTGTTCCTTAGGACTAGGTTGAGATGCTAAGGTGTAATGTCGCTTTTAAGAAGACTGTCCACACTATCCTGCCAAAGTGGATTTACTACCCTGTCAGCTTGATGCCGGTGAAGATACCTCAATCCAAACATATCCCCCACAGGCGAGCCTTTGGTCCTGCCAGCTAGATGAGAGCCTGCGCAGCGGGTCTACCTGGGGCCGAGTCGAGCTCGGGGTGCTGATGAAGATACCTCAATCCAAACCTATCCCCCACAGGCGAGCCTTCGGTCCTGCCAGCTAGATGAGAGCCTGCGCAATGGGTCTACCTGGGGCCGAGCCGAGCTCGAGTTGCTGATGAAGATAACTCAATTCAAACCTATCCCCCACAGGCGAGCCTTCGGTCCTGCCAGCTAGATGAGAGCGTGCGCAGGGGTCTACCTGGGGCCGAGCCGAGCTCGGGGTGCTGATGAAGATACCTCAATCCAAACCTATACCCCACAGGAGAGCCTTCGGTCCTGCCAGCTAGTTGAGAGCCTGCGAAGCGGGTCTACCTGGGGCCGAGCCAAGCTCGGGGTGCTGATGAAGATACCTCAATTCAAACCTATCCCCCACAGGCGAGCCTTCGGACCTGCCAGCTAGATGAGATCCTGCGCAGCGGGTCTACCTGGGGCCGAGCCGAGCTCGGGGTGCTGATGAAGATACCTCAATCCAAACCTATCCCCCACAGGCGAGCCTTCGGTCCTGCCATCTAGATGAGAGCCTGCGCAGCGGGTCTACCTGGGGCCGAACCGAGCTCGGGGTGCTGATGAAGATACCTCAATTCAAACCTATCCCCCACAGGCGAGCCTTCGGTCCTGCCAGCTAGATGAGAGCCGGCGCAGCGGGTCTACCTGGGGCCGAGCCGTGCTCGGGGTGCTGATGAAGATACCTCAATTCAAACCTATCCCCCACAGGCAAGCCTTCGGACCTGCCAGCTAGATGAGAGCCTGCACAGCGGGTCTACCTGGGGCCGAGCCGAGCTCGGGGTGCTGATGAAGATACCTCAATCCAAACGTATCCCCCACAGGCGAGCCTTCGGTCCTGCCAGCTAGATGAGAGCCTGCGCAGCGGGTCTACCTGGGGCCGAGCCGAGCTCGGGGTGCTGATGAAGATACCTCAATCCAAACCTATCCCCCACAGGCGAGCCTTCGGTCCTGCCAGCTAGATGAGATCCTGCACAGCGGGTCTACCTGGGGCCGAGCCGAGCTCGGGGTGCTGATGAAGATACCTCAATTCAAACCTATCCCCCACAGGCGAGCCTTCGGTCCTGCCAGCTAGATCAGAGCCTGCGCAGCGGGTCTACCTGGGGCCGAGCTGAGCTCGGGGTGCTGATGTAGATACCTCAATTCAAACCTATCCCCCATAGGAGAGCCCTCGAACCTGCCAGCTAGATGAGAGCATTCGCAGCTAGTCAACCTAGGGCCGAGCCGAGCTCGTGGTGCTGATGAAAATATCTCAATCCAAACCTATCCCCCACAGGCAAGCCTTCGGTCCTGTCAGGTAGATGAGAGCCTGCGCAGCGGGTCTACCTGGGGCCGAGCCGAGCTCGGGGTGCTGATGAAGATACCTCAATCCAAACCTATCCCCCACAGGCGAGCCTTCGGTCCTGCCAGCTAGATGAGAGCCTGCACAGCGGGTCTACCTGGGGCCGAGCCGAGCTCGGGGTGCTGATAAAGATACCTCAATTCAAACCTATCCCCCACAGGCGAGCCTTCGGTCCTGCCAGCTAGATGAGATCCTGCGCAGCGGGTCTACCTGGGGCCGAGCCGAGCTCGGGGTACTGATGAAGATACCTCAATCCAAACCTATCCCCCACAGGCGAGCCTTAGGTCCTGCCAGCTAGATGAGAGCCTGCACAGCGGGTCTACCTGGGGCCGAGCCGAGCTCGGGGTGCTGATGAAGATACCTCAATCCAAACCTATCCGCCACAGGCGAGCCTTCGGTCCTACCAGCTAGATGAGAGCCTGCGCAGCGGGTCTACCTAGGGCCGAGCCGAGCTCGGGGTGCTGATGAAGATACCTCAATCCAAACCTATCCCCCACAGGCGAGCCTTCGGTCCTGCAAGCTAGATGAGATCCTGCGCAGCGGGTCTACCTGGGACCGAGCCGAGCTAGGGGTGCTGATGAAGATACCTCAATCCAAACCTATCCCCCACAGGTGAGCCTTCGGTACTTCCAGCTAGATGAGAGCCTGCGCAGCGGGTCTACCTGGGGCCGAGCCGAGCTCGGGGTGCTGATGAAGATACCTCAATTCAAACCTATCCCCCCACAGGTGAGCCTTCGGTCCTGTAAGCTAGATGAGAGGCTGCGCAGCGGGTCTACTTGGGGCCGAGCCGAGCTCGGGGTGCTGATGAAGATACCTCAATCCAAACCTATCCCCCACAGGCGAGCCTTCGGTCCTGCCAGCTAGAAGAGAGCCTGCGCAGCGGGTCTACCTGGGGTCGAGCCGAGCTCGGGGTGCTGATGAAGATACCTCAATTCAAACCTATCCCCCACATGCGAGCTTTCGGACCTTCCAGCTAGATGAGAGCCTGCGCAGCGGGTCTACCTAGGGCGGAGCCGAGCTCAGGGTGCTGATGAAGATACCTCAATCCTGCCATTAGGACTTCATAATAGACAATAAACAAGAGATAATATGAGAAATATATTATATTAACAATGCTTTGAGTACATATCTTCTGCTCTCCCTTTTCATGGGTAGAAGCGTTTTAAGTCATACCCACTCCAGGAGTGGCTCAAGGTCCTACCCTCCACATCATGGAGGTAGTAGCCTCTTGCTCTTAACACTCTCTTTATAATATAAGGTCCCTCCCAATTTGGATTGAGCTTTCCTACCGGGGCGGACCTCCCTGCCGCATCAACCTTTTTTAACACCAGATCTCCCTCCGTGAATTGCTTTATCCTGATATGCTTGTCAAAGTGCTTTACCATTCGACGCTTGATCTCCTCTTGTCTGATGGCTGCTACGTCTCGTAGTTCCTCTGTCAGGTCTAGCGAGAGGCGCAGGCCATCTTCATTTTCCCTCCTCCACGCCTCGTCCCCATCACCTGCAGCCACGACTCGTGGGGATCGGACCTCGAACTCCACGGGTAGGACTGCCTCACATCAATGGGAAAGCTTGAAGGGAGTCTCGCCAGTGGCCGTGTTCGGGGTTGTTCTCAAAGCCCACAAGACTGAGGGGAGCTTCTCTACCCAATTCCCTCTCAAATTCTCCACCTTCTTTTTTAGCAGGTTTACGATAATCTTGTTTGCCGCATCCACCTGACCGTTGCTCCTGGGGTGGTGGACGGAGGGAAATCTGAGGTCGATGCCCAGCTGAGTGCAGAAGCTGATGAACTCTTCACTAGCAAACTGAGGACCGTTATCCGTGACGATGGCCTGAGGCAACCCGTGCCTGCAGATGATCTCCCCCCAGACAAAGTTCCTGATAACTTGGGATGTTACCTTTGCTAGCGCCTTAACCTCCAGCCACTTGGAGAAGTAATCTATCATAACCAAGAGGAATCTTCTTTGTCCACTAGCTGGAGGGAAAAACCCAACTAAATCCATCCCCCAAATGGCGTAGGGCCATGGTGTTGTGATACTTCGGAGCCTTTGAGCCGGCAAGAGCTGGAGGGGGCATAGAGCTGGCATTTTCTGCATTTCCTTGCAAACTCTACCGCGTCCTTCCTCAGGGTGGGCCAGAAGTACCCCTGTCTGACCACCCTTGCTTCCAACGTCCTCCCTCCGGAATGTATACCACATTCCCCGGAGTGCACCTCCTCCAAAACGTGTCTGGTCTCCTCCTCCGACACGCATCGAGCTAGGAGACCCGAGAGCATCCTTCGGTGTAACCCTCCTTCATGCATGAGATAATGAGCTGCCTTATGCCGGAAGTTTCTTGCCTCCTTGATCCCCTTAAGAAGGGTTCCTGTCAAGAAGAAGGTAATGAAGGGATCCACCCACGAGGGTCGTCGATCCACCTCCATTAGCTCCCCCTCTTCGATTGCTGGATGGAATAAATCAGTCAGGGTACCCCCTCCCCGAGGTCCGAACTTAGCCAATCGATCGGCAGCAGCACTCTCTTCTCTGGGGACGTGCTGGATGGAGAATGTCTGGAACCCCCCGATGATTGCCCTTACCTTGGACAAATATTTCACAAGGGTGGGCTCCTGAGCCTCGAACTCTCCTCGTATCTGAGATGCCAGCACCAATGAATCTGTGAAAACCTCAACATCCTTAATCTCGAGCTCTTTTGCCAAGCAAAGGCCGGTTATCACTACCTCGTACTCTGCTTGGTTGTTGGTTGTGGGAAAATGCAAAGCGACCGCTTGTTCTATGGTCACCCCTTGAGGACTTGTCAGTACCACCCCCGCTCCGATGGAGTGCTTTCCCGAGGCCCCGTCAACCGTCATCTTCCATGCTTCCTGTGGTCGCGATTCCCCGGCCCCGACTTCTGCGACGTAGTCCGCCAAGAAGTCGGCCACTACCTGTGCCTTAATGGAGAGCCTTTGTATGAATGAAATGTTGAACTCGCTCAACTCGATAGACCACTTGGCCAGCCTACCCGAGTGTTCCACTCCTTCGAAAATCTTACAGAGAGGTTGGTCCGTCACCACTCTGATCAAATGTGCCTGGAAATATGGCCGGATCTTCCTGGCCGAAACAATCAAGGCGTATGCCAGCTTTTCTAGGATAGGGTAACGAAGCTCCGCCTTCTTTAGGATCCTCCTAACATAATAAATGGGCAGCTGCTTTTTCCCTTCTTCTCTGACTAGGATGGAGCTCACCGCCTCTGCTCCTACTCCTAGGTACAAGGTTAGATCCTCCCCCTCCTTTGGGCTTTGAAGTAGAGGAGCCAGGGAGAGTTTCTCCTTCAGCTTTTGAAAAGCTTCTTCACACTCCGCGGTCTATTCAAACCTCTGATTACCTTGTAGCACTTTAAAGAAAGGTGAGCACTTCTCCCCTGACCTGGAGAGGAATCTGCTAAGGCCGGCCAGCTTTCCTGTCAAGAGCTGCACCTCCTTAGCATTTCGTGGTGATTCTAGCTCTAGAATGGCTTTTACTTTATCTGGATTAGGTTCTACCCCTGCCGGGGTTAGAAGGTGCCCAAGGAATTTCCCACGACTTCCCCCGAAAACACATTTTAAGGGGTTCAACCTCATTTTGAACTTCCTCAAGGTGGCGAACGTCTCTTCCAGATCCTAGAGATGCGAGTTCACTCCCTTGCTCTTCACCATGAGATCATCAACGTAGACCTCTAGGTTCCGGCCCCTCTGGCCCTGGAAAACTCTATCCATCATCTGTTGGTATGTAGCTCCCGCGTTTTTTAACCCAAAGGGCATCATGTTATAGCTAAATCACCCTTCCCTTGTGATGAAGGAGACGTCCTTGATGTCAGGAGGGTGCATCCGGATCTGATGGTAACCTGAAAAAGCATCCAGAAAACTCATAATAGAAAAACCGACGGCTGAATCAACCAGCGCGTCGATTCGAGGTAGGGGGTAGCAATCCTTAGGGCATAATTTATTTAATAAAGAAAAGTCAATACACATTCTCCATTTTCCACCTCCCTTCTTCACCATTACCATATTGGAGATCCAGCCTGGATATTGGATCTCTGAGATGAAGCCCGCCTTCAGGAGCTTCTTGACCTCCTCGCGTATTGGCTCCTCTAGCTTTGTTGCGATGGTCCTCATCTTCTGGCGTATGGGGCGCATCCGGGGGTCCAGATTCAGGCGGTGGCAGGCCACGTACGCATCGATGCCCGGCATGTCTACCGCGCTCCAAGCGAAGACGTCGATGTTGCTCTGAATGCAGGCCCGCACCCGTTCCTGGTCCTCGGGGCTCATGCCCCCGCTGATTCGCACCCTTTGTACCTGCCCTTGGCTGGTCTAGACCTCCATCTCCACCACTTCTTCGGCTGCCTCCAGCCGCGACTGCTCCCAGCCGTCCCTTACCTCTTCCTCCAACTCCGGTTCTTCCTCCACTCCTGCTCCCTCAACTTCCATTGCTTCACCCTGGTGCGGCTCAATTCCCACGCCTCTCCGGGCTTCCTTCTCAGCACTTTCTTCTTCCACTTCCTCCTGCCTTCCCTCCTGTGGCTCCAACTCCCCGCTCCTCCAGACCTCCTGCACATCTCCTCCCCTCTGCTCCTTCTCAATCTCCATTGCCCCCTCCGGGCTCTCCTACTGCTGCTCGACCTCTACACCCCCCTGGGCCTCCTGCGCACCTCCTCCTTCTTGCTTCTCAGTCTCCTCTCCCCCGACTTCCTCTTCGGCTCCTTCTCCCGCTTCCTCTGGGCTCACCTCCTTTTCCCCGACAGCTTCTTCACGCGCTGCTATCTCTTTCTCCAACTTCTCTGCTTCTGCCATCCAAGAATTGTGTTGACCGCTGTGACATAGCACTGCCTTGCCACTTTTGGATCCCCCCTGACCCTGACCTGCACCCCTCCATTGTTGAACTTGAGACATTGATAAAAAGAGGAGGGGACGCAGCAAAAGGCACTGATGAGGGGATGCCCAAAGATGGCACTGTAGCTGCTCGGGGCATCTACAATCACGAACCTGCAGTTCCGTGACACGCCCCCAACCTCACGTGCAGCTCTACTCCCCCTTCCACTTCTTTTCTCTCTCCGGAGAACCCGAACAACGGTCCATCCGAGGGTAATATCCTTTTGGCTTCCACTTGCATCTCATCGAAGGCCCTCTTGAAGATCACATTTACAGAGCTCCCATTATCCACCAGGATCTTGGAGACCGTAAAGTTTTCCACCGCTGTTTGGATTACCAAGGCATCGCAGAACGGGTCCTCATACTCCGACATATCTTATGAAGAGAAGGTAATTTTTTCTAGTAGGGGCGGGGTTTGGGAGGTTGAGGCTACCCCATTTCGGAACATGGTCTGGAGGCTCCCCTTTCAGGTGGCCTCAATCCCAATCCCTCCATGGATGGCCCCGATTCCTCCCCGGGTTCCCACATCCACCCGGTCCTCGCACCTATCCTTTGCCTCCTCTTGCTGCATTTCCACGATCCTTACTGGCAGATCCTGCCTCCTCAATCCTCTGGCCTCTCTCATCTCTAAGAACTCTGGGCAGGTGGCCGTTGCGTGACCTTCCTCCTGATGGAAGTCACAGAAAGGCAATGCCACCCCACCCCTTCTTCCTTCTCCTCTTCCTCTTCTTCCTCCAGCTCGAGCTCCTCTTCCTCGACCGATCCCCATTGCCTCCTGCTGATGATGAAAACGATCCCTCACCCCCTGTCTCCATGCCGGTTGATCAAACCTTCTTGGCTCACGAAAGTTATCTCTTCCCTGGAAGCCTCCTCCTAACTCCTGGGGGCGACCCTCCTGAGGCCTCCAACCTATCTGGTTGTTCGGCTCTCGGGCCCCCCGATGATGCTGTCCCTGCTGCCCCTGACCTCGGGGTTCCTCTCTTCTTCTCTCCTCTTTCTGCTCCCTCTGCTCCTTCTGCTTTGCTGCTCCTGGTTCCTTTACATCGTCTTCTGCCAACCTGGCTAACTTCCTTGCAAACGCCGGATTGGCCCTCTCAAAATCTGTCTCCTTCGCTGCCCTCTCCATGAGCTCCTCAAAAGAGAGGGGGGCACCCTTTTCAACTTCATACCAAAGAAGCCTGGCCTCAGTCCCAGGGTAAACACAAGCATCAGCGTATATCCAGGGAACTCCTGGACCAGGAGGATCTCCTCCTGAAACCGATCTACGTAGTGTCCCAACGTCTCATCCTGCCTCTGCCTCACCGAGAACAGGCACTCCGCCTCCTTCTTACGCTTCTTCGATGTTGAAAACCTCAACAAGAAACCCCTCCGCAGATCCTCAAAACAATATATTGACCTTGCCGGTAACTGGTGGAACCAGTCCCGCGCCTTCTCCTTCAAGGTGATGGCAAACAGCCGACACTTAAACGCATCCGTCATCTGCCTTATCGAAACCACATCTTCAAACCACTGCACATGCTGTACAGGATCATCCTTCCCTGAGTAGTAGGACATGTCAGGCTCCCGGAACCCCTCCGACACCGGAGCCGAGATGACGAGTTCACTGAACTGGCTCTCGTCGGCTGCTTGCCGAGAGGGCACATCTCGCGGCCTCGGCTGGCTGGGATGATCTGCGAGACCGTGCCCAGGGAAGAGCTCTCGCACAGCTGCCTCCTTCTCGCCATCTTCTGCAGGGATCTCCTTCCCGGGACGCTGGCCTGGGAAGAGTTCTCGCGCCGCCACGTCCATCTCGCCAGCCTCCGCTGGGACCTCCTTCCCCGGGCGCTGACCAGGGGCGTTCTCGCCTAAGAGCGGGACCACCTCGATCGGGACCTGAGGCGTCGCCCACTCGCTCCTTGCCGAGAAGGCCAAGCTTATGGTCTGCATGACCTCTCGCCTGAAGTCCTCCAGCATCTTCCTTGTTGCCTCTTCTACCTGGGAGGGGGAACCTCCGGAAACGGATCCTTCGCCTTCACCTCCTGCCATAAGACCAAGCCTCAAACTTTTCTTGTACCGGCTACCTATACGTTCACCGCACCAGAACTGTTGAAGCCAAAATTTGACTCCGACAAATGTTCGCAAAATAGGGGCGTAGCCGACACCTACTATGCCCAAGCTCCGACCTCTGACTGGTCGTGAAGGATTATAAAAATGGCCCAAAGCCGCAGCAGGGAGGTCCCACCGCTTACCCGGAAGGTCACTGAGAGCTTCCCCTCCAAAGCCAAAAGCTGGGCTTGGAGTTCCTCAGAAGACACGGGGAACAATGCCAACAATCCCCGGGAGTCAAAAAAGTGTCCTCCTCTGAAGAACCACTGTGGGCTTATTTATAGATTTCGGAATCTGAACTACCAATAACAAAACCGTACTGGTCTGAAATTACCGGGGTACCCCTGGCTGGGTCTGCCAACAGCCAAACTCCGCTGTTCTGAGGGGCTATACGCAGGCCACTAAGGGTCAGAGGGTAAAAATACCCGGGGTAGAAGAGTAAGAAACCCCTGTTGACACGGAAATATGAAAATGACCTCTTCTTATCCTAGCGAGTGGAAAGGCGCTTGTCGGCGAGATGGACCCCCTTACCTGTCTCGCCGGCGTCCTTTGCTATGAGGTCTTCTCGCCGCTGGAGGTCATCTCGCTGCTGGAGGCCATCTCGCCGCTGGATGGGGCACCCCGTTCACTGAAGAAACAATCGTCTCGCCTCTTGCGAGTGGGCCCCCCGGTCCCATTCGCCTGCCTCGACTTATTTGCTCCTTGAGGGCTTCTTGCGAACCCGAGGTTGTACAGATAGTATAGCTTTCGCTTGTTGACATTTATGAGAGAGAGATTTGATATTATGTGCAGGGCATAAGCCCTTTTTCTCTTTTGATGTACTCATTCTGGACTCATGTACTTTCAATTTTATTTTATAGTGCTGCGACATGTGGACTAGCTATTATTATATACTGCTTGTTTTTTACTTCTATCTCTCAATTGGCCGAACAGGTTTTATGATCGTACTAGCTGGCAGGATTGGCGTGATGTGGTGTCGACTAACCCGTGAGTTAGTGCCACCGTAAGGCGACGGTTCTGGGCATAAGACTGGGAGCCTCCTTGGTAAGGGAGAGGGGTCTTACAAAATGGTATCACTTGAACAAAGCGATCATAAGAGAAGAAGTCTGTAACACCCCAGATTTTGAAATAGGGTCGATTTGCGTTTCTGGCCAATTTTTTGGTTTCTGGCAGGGGGCACACATCCCGGGACACACGGGCGTGTCCCAGGCTGTGTCAGGCTGGACTCGATGACTTCGCCGCGTAGTCGACACTTTGCGCTCGACGATGTGTCGAGACAGGGCACACGGCCTGCGACACGGGCGTGTCGCAGGGCGTGTCGAGCCCGTGTTGACAATCGGCCCGGGGTGTCGATGCTTTCGCTCGATAATGTGTCGAGACAAGGCACACGGCCTAGGACACGGGCGTGTCCAAGGCCGTGTGGGTTGGTCGACGAACTTCAGTCGACGATGTTCACTCGACGAGTGTCGAGTGTCGAGACTGGGGCACACAGCCTGTGACACGGGCGTGTCACAGGGCGTATCCCGCTTGGTCGATGATCTTCGCTCGACATTTTTCCGCAGTGTCAACACAAAGGCTGTCGACGAGTGTCGAGACTTCGCACACGGCTTGGGACACGGGCGTGTCCTAGGCCGAGTCCTTCTCGGGTTGTTTTCGGGGCTGTGTCGATGGAGGCACATGGCCGAGCACACGGCCGTGTCAGGTGGGACACGGGCGTGTCGGGTCGAACACGGGCGTGTCGGATGCCCGTGTGCTGTTCCAGGCGAGTCGATTTGTGACGGCAAATGGGGTACACGGCCCTGGACACGGGCGTGTGCCAGGGAGTGTTCGGCCCAGGTGTTTTATTTTTTCAGACGGATCGTGGCCATTCTTTCCCTTATTTTGGGATCTGATGGTCCAGAACTGCTCTTGGGGAGTTAAGTCCGAGATTGGGGTTGGAAACCCTCATTCTTCTTCAAGCTTTTCTCTTACTAAATTCTAGAGAGAAGGGAGAGCAAGGAAGAAGGTGAAGGAGGGTTTGAGCTGTAGGAGAAGCTTCGGTGCTCCAAATCGCGAGCCGAGTCCAGATCCGTGGAGGCTAGATCGTTGCGAGGGTTTTCATCCGGCTATTTTGCCATGGCTAGGAAGAGGAGTCGGAAGGTAACGACACTTCTCCTCTCGGTTTTAGGATGCATGTCTTTAGCATCTTTTCTTTCGAGTTTTTGGGCACCAAACTCTCAAATGAGAGGGGTTTTGGGTTACCAAGGTTCAAGAGGAACCTCCGGGTTGATTGAGTCCGTCCCCGGCATGTTTTGCATTAGAGATCCGCTCCGTTAGTGGATTAGGCATGGTGGGTGAAGCCATAGTCGCGACCGTTAGTCCGACTCGGTGATGTTGCATACGAACTTTAAGGATTCGTAGAGATTCCGTTGTGGCAAGATGTCGTATGTGATGTGGTGATGTTTTCCCCTTTTTCTCAAGTGAGTACGTGTAGTCGGAACCGGACAAGGTTAGCTCCTCAATGGCGGTAGATGGTTTCCTTGGTGGACAAGGTTAGCTCTGCATTGTTGGTAGATGGTTTCCTTGGTGCACGGGAACGCTGCAGTACAAATGAGGGACTAGGGCGGAATTGTCTTAGTTTGTGATATCTCAAGGCGTGGCTATGTCTCCATGGTCGGCTGGCTATCCCATGACGTACACGTCATGTGTGGAGAGTATCCCGGCGAGACTAGTCCCCTTCTGTGAGACTGACGAGAATGCCAAGCATGGGGGCAAGCTCGGGCAATGAGGACATGAGCGGGTGGGGTCCGTTAAGGCTTCTTAGAATCGGTCAGTTTGTGTTTGTTGGAATCCTGACATGAGACGTCAGAGCTTGTAGGCAAGCCTGGGTCTAAGACCTTGAGCGGGTGGGGCCTTTGCAAGAGTTCCATGTGGCGGCATGTGTGCCGTTGGGGGATTGGTGTTACCCCTTTGTTTGTGGCTTTATGCCAATGGGGAATCGATGAGTACCCATATGATGTGATGATGTGCTAGATGCAAATGAGATAAGGTGCCTTGGGTGAAGCCCGGGTTGTTGCATACATGTTGCATAAGTAGACCCTTTATATTATATGCTCAACCAGTAGAGAACATGTATGATGTGTGTGACATCCAAGCATGTTTTTGTAGCTGCTTTTCTTGCTTATGAATATTGCATACGAAGTGCTAACTTGCAGGTTGGAGGAGTACCCCAGGGTCCGTTAGGGGCGGCCGGGAGGAGATGTGTTTGTTATACAGTTTGAGGTCAGCCTTTGCTGACCCACATTACTAATAATTTTTACAGGGCAAGGATCGTACGCAGGAGCTAGCTCGCCGGCCAGAAAGGCCTAAGCCTCATGAAGTGTTTCTTCTATTCTGTAGCTCTACTTATATGATGTTGTATATTTGAGACTCATGTTGTCCGGCTTGCATGCCGAGGTAGACTAGGAGTGCTATGCACTTTCATGACTGTTGTATTGTTTGAGTTTTGGACTCATTTGTGTTGTAAGGCCATAAGGCCATTGTTAGTACTCTTTTTGTGGTGGATAACTTCTAGTCTTGTTTGTGTTTCCGTTGTTTTGTGCAAAGTGTTTTGAGTGTGGGTAGCTATATCAACTTATAATACTAAAGCTGTGGTGTCCGTATGTTGTGGGGCCCCGGCCGGACCCATATTATACGGTCATTACTGGTGAGGTGTTACAATTTGGTATCAAAGCGAGGTTTGATTCAAGGTCAATGCGTAGAGAAGTTATCCACATAAGAGTAACGCGAGACCATGAGTGTCCTTATGTTTAAGTCTTGAGTTTAGAGACTGATTCCTTGTTTCTTGTTTTCTTGAAGAGTGCAAGCAACGAGGCGGGTACGTCGAGAGCAAGAGAAGAGCTTTCGGCGAGCAGTGCTACTGCTCCAGGTCTTTTGGGCAGCGGTTTTAACCCGGCCGATTTCTGCCGCATGCTTGCAGAAGCAATGGTGGCGGCCCAAGCTGCAGCGGCAGCTCAAGTAGCAACCCCTACTACACCGGATACGGCGACGGCCGTGCCAGGCGAGTGGAGCCTTTGGCGGAAAGGGTAGTTGTCGGACATGGAGACCGGCACTTGAAGTACTTCCTGAGCTTCCATCCCTCGTCTTTCAAGGGAGTTAGTACGCCAACGGATGCGGAGGATTGGTGGGTTTGCATTCAAGAGCTTTTGAGGGCAGCAGAGACTCCAGAAGAAAAGAAATCTGAATATGCGGCGTTCATGTTGGAAGGAGACGCCAAGTTGTGGTGGGTGAGCCATAGCGGCTGCAAGTTCCCGGGACGCACCTCGTCGGTGGAGGAGTTTGGGGATGCTTTTCTGAAGAGGTACATCCCCGTTTCTACACGATTGGCACTTCAGAGGTAGTTTCTGCACTTAATGCAGCGGGACAGGACAGTGGACGAGTATGTGCAGGAGTTCACCCGTTTGGGTCGTTACGCGGGAACGACGATGGCAGACGATGTAGAGAGGGATAACCACTTCTACCAGGGGCTGAGGGAGAATCTGAGGCAACCCCTCATCTCCATGAAGAGAGCAGGATTCAATGAATTAGTTGAGGCTGCCAGGATATTGGAAAGTGATCTGGAGCGAACCCAATGTCGTAAGGGTTTTACTCCCAAGCAAGGGGAAGGGAAGCCTTCCCAATCCCATGGAAAGTCTGAAGGGAGTAGGTGGAGGAATAAGCCTCACACATCCAGGTCCGGCGAGAAGAGGAAGTGGACGCCTGGAATAGTGGATAGGTGTGGTGGAAGAGGGGATTGAGGAGGTGAGGGAATATGTGTTTCAGTGGGGGAAACTGGAGGTGTAGGGATATGTGTAAGATCAGGCGGTGGAGATTGATGTTGAGGTGGAGTCAATTGAGGTGCAGGAGGAGTGGGAAGAGATTTGGTAGGTGGAATGGCCTCTTGAGGGTCAGGGTGGGGAGTGACCTTGACGGTCCTGGTGCTCTCAGAAGCATTGATGGAGGAGGAGGAACCCCTGGAGGGTTTGGTGATTGTCCTCTCCCATCGGCCAAACAAGGCGCAGGTGAGGCGCTTGCTGGCATTGATGAATGTGGTCGGGGAGACCAAACATTCACTGGCCTTTTTCTGGAGGAAAATCCACAGGACTCTGCCATAACAGACTTCCTTCTTGCTAGTTCTCTTCTTGATTAGGTCAAAGAAGACCATGCCCCAATCGACCTGACGCTTGTTGAGCACTGCGCACATGATCAGGAATTGATGGCGAGTGATATAGTCATGTGCCGAGTGCTTGCCCATTAGAATTTTCCCTACAATGTCAGCCAAGAATTGATAGGCGGCTGACAGTTGTTTCTTCAGAAGCTTATTAGGGTTGTTGCCGGAGAAACCCATGACTTTCAACATATCAGCGTATTCCTCAGTGTCCATTTCCAAGTTGTCTTCCCCATGGATCAGTCCAAAAATTTCAGATAGTACTGCTTGGGACAGTGAGACGGCAGTGTTTCCAATATTTCCTGTCAGATTTCCATCTTCAGAAACTGTGGCAGTGTACACCCATTCTCTTATCTCGGTTGACTGTAGCTTGATGCTGCGTGTCATGAAGTCCTTGAGATGTTGTTCTACAAGTAATTCAAGGATATATAGAAAAATTGGATCGGAGTGTTGGAAGGACTCAAAGTCCATGGAGAATGCTGCATCAAACTTCATCGACGCAAGTGCTCCTGGAGGAATCGTCATTGATGACCTGCAAAAAAATCACAGAGAAAGCGGTGATCAAGAGCAAAGGAACCGAAAGCGCGGGACGGAGGTCGAAGAAAACCTAGATATAAGATTTTCAGAATATGAATCGACAAGCTCCGTTCCACGAAAAGAGACAGATCTTCGAACTGAGATCGACGAAATAAGTTATAGGAGAGTAGTTCGTCGAACCCATTCAGAAGAATTGAAAACAGTTCGTCGAACTCCGTTCGATGAAATGGTTTCTGAAGCAAGGTTCGTCGATCTCCGGTCGACGAAAATTGTTTCCACACAGAGAATTCGTCGATCTCCGTTCGACGAGAATCTCTCAAACTTTCCCTAGTTCGTCGAACTCCGTTCGACGAACTCCGTTTGACGAACTCTGGAAAATTCGTCGAATGCAGACAGAAATTAATTTAACTCTTCTCCATCAATCATTCACAGTTGATTTATAAGGAACAGATGGGTTTTCTCATCCAAAGGCTTGGTGAAGATATCTTCTCTCTGTAGATCAGTAGGAATGTTCCTAGATAAGGCACATGGCGTAGAGTTGTAACACCCCAGATTTTGAAATAGGGTCGATTTGCGTTTCTGGCCAATTTTTTTGGTTTCTGGCAGGGGGCACATGGCCCGGGACACGGGCGTAGTCGACACTTTGCGCTTGACGATGTGTCGAGACAGGGCACACGGCCTGTGACACGGGCGTGTCGCAGGGCGTGTCGAGCCTGTGTCGACACTCGGCCAGGTGTGTCGACGCTTTCGCTCGACAATGTGTCTAGATAAGGCACATGGCGTAGGACACGGGCGTGTCCAAGGCTGTGTGGGTCGGTCGACGAACTTCAGTCGACGATGTTCACTCGACGAGTGTCGAGTGTCGAGACTGGGGCACACGGCCTGTGACACGGGCATGTCACAGGGCGTGTCCCGCTTGGTCGACGATCTTCGCTCGATGTTTTTCCGCGGTGTTGACACAAAGGCTGTCGACGAGTATCGAGACTTCGCGCACGGCTTGGGAGACGGGCATGTCCCAGGCCGAGTCCTTCTTGGGTTGTTTTCGGGGCTGTGTCGATGGAGGCACACGGCCGAGCACACTATTATGTCATGTGGGACACAGGCGTGTCGGGTCGAACACGGGAGTGTCGGATGCCCGTGTGCTGTTCCAGGCGCGTCGATTTGTGACGGCGAATGGGGGACACGGCCCTGGACACGGGCGTGTGTCAGGCCGTGTTCGGCCCATGTGTTTTATTTTTTCAGACGGATCGTGGCCATTCTTTCCCTTATTTTGGGATCTGATGGTCCAGAACTGCTCTTGGGGAGTTAAGTCCGAGATTGGGGTTGGAAACCCTCATTCTTCTTCAAGATTTTCTCTTACTAAATTCTAGAGAGAAGGGAGAGCAAGGAAGAAGGTGAAGGAGGGTTTGGGCTGTAGGAGAAGCTTCGGTGCTCCAAATCGCGAGCCGAGTCCAGATCCGTGGAGGCTAGATCGTTGCGAGGGTTTTCATCCGGCTATTTTACCATGGCTAGGAAGAGGAGTCGGAAGGTAACGACACTTATCCTCTCGGTTTTAGGATGCATGTCTTTAGCATCTTTTCTTTCTAGTTTTTGGGCACCAAACTCTCAAATGAGAGGGGTTTTCGGTTACCAAGGTTCAAGAGGAACCTCCGGGTTGATTGAGTCCGTCCCCAGCATGTTTTGCATTAGAGATCCGCTCCGTTAGTGGATTAGGCATGGTGGGTGAAGCCGTAGTCGCGACTGTTAGTCCGACTCGGTGATGTTGCATACGAACTTTAAGGATTCGTAGAGATTCCGTTGCGGCAAGATGTCGTATGTGATGTGGTGATGTTTTCCCCTTTTTCTCAAGTGAGTACGTGTAGTCGGAACCGGACAAGGTTAGCTCCTCAATGGCGGTAGATGGTTTCCTTGGTGGACAAGGTTAGCTCCGCATTGTTGGTAGATGGTTTCCTTGGTGCGCGGGAACGCTACAGTACAAATGAGGGACTAGGGTGGAATTGTCTTGGTTTGTGATGTGTCAAGGCGTGGCTATGTCTCCGTGGTTGGCTATCTATCCCGTGACGTACACGTCATGTGTGAAGAGTGTCCCGGCGAGACTAGTCCCCTTCTGTGAGACTGACGAGAATGCCAAGCATGGGGGCAAGCCCGGGCAATGAGGCCATGAGCGGGTGGGGTACGACAAGGCTTCTTAGAATCGGTCGGTTTATGTTTGTTGGAATCCTGACATGAGACGTCAGAGCTTGTAGGCAAGCCCGGGTCTAAGACCTTGAGCGGGTGGGGCCTTTGCAAGAGTTCCATGTGGCGGCCGTGTCGTTGGGGGGGATTGGTGTTACCCCTTTGTTTGTGGCTTTATGCCAATGGGGAATAGATGAGTACCCATATGATGTGATGATGTGCTAGATGCATACGAGATAGGGTGCCTTGGGTGAAGCCCGGGTTGTTGCATACATGTTGTATAAGTAGGCCCTTTTTATTATATGCTCAACCAGTAGAGAACATGTATGATGTGTGTGACATCCAAGCCTGTTTCTGTAGCTGCTTTTTCTTGCTTATGAATATTGCATACGAAGTGCTAACTTGCAGGTTGGAGGAGTACCCCGGGGTCCGTTAGGGGCGGCCGGGAGGAGATGTGTTTGTTGCACAGTTTGAGGTCAGCCTTTGCTGACCTACGTTACTAATAATTTTTACAGGGCAAGGATTGCACGCAGGAGCTAGCTCGCCGGCCAGAAAGGCCTAAGCCTCATGAAGTGTTTCTTCTCTTTTGTAGCTCTACTTATATGATGTTGTATGTTTAAGACTCATGTTGTCCGGCTTGCATGCCGAGGTAGACTAAGAGTGCTATGCACTTTCATGACTGTTGTATTCTTTGAGCTTTGGACTCATTTGTGTTGTAAGGCTATAAGGCCATTGTTAGTACTCTTTTAGTGGTGGATAACTTCTAGTCTTGTTTGTGTTTCCGCTGTTTTATGCAAAGTGTTTTGAGTGTGGGTAGCTATATCAACTTATAATACTAAAGATGTGGCGTATGTATGTTGTGGGGCCCCGGCCGGACCCATATTATACGGTCATTACAGGGGAGGTGTTACAAAGTCCACAACACTCGGCCACCCCGCTCTAGCATTAGTTTGCGGACAAACTATGCAGTGGAAGCAATGGTGTTCCAATGTGTAAAAAGTCACATAAAACAGTCCACCTAAGCAATGAGTTAGGCCAATTCTAATATAAATCTTACATTTATGCAATGTCCACAGGTCGTTGTACCACAGAATGTGGTCCGTCCCCCTCTGGATGCCACTCCTTTTCTACAAACAGAGATGGGCCAGACCTTGACGGCCATTCTTGAGGCCTTCAGAGCCCAACAAGTTCCAGCATAGCTGCCAAATCCGGGATCAAACGGGCTGAGTGCATTCAACAGTTTGTCCCCGCCTATATACCACGGGATGGAGAATGCGGTAAAGATCGAGGAATGGCTCGAGGCTATATAGGAGATGACGGCAGGCATCAGCTGCCCTGTCAGCCAGGCAGTTCATTTGGCAACTTCTACACTGGATGCCCATGCAAAGAGGTGGTGGAAGTCCATGCTGGACTCCACCTATGCAGATAGGGCTCTATCAGATATATCTTGGGAGGAGTTCGGCGAGGTATTCTTGGAGCATTTTGTGTCCGCCACGGACCGGGATGAGCTAGTGGAGAGGTTTTTGAACCTCAAATAGGGGACCAGGTCAGTGATCGAGTACCAGAGGGAGTTTTCCCATCTGTCCAGGTTTGTGGGGATACATGATTCGGACTACAGGAGGTACACAAATTGATTCTACAGGGGTCTTAGAGACGATCTGAGACAGGCCCTACTGTTCATCTCTCATGGCACTTTACCTCAGATTATAGAGATGGTCAAGAAGCTGGAGGCAGACCAGCTGATGGTACAGAGTAGGGGAAAGAGACTGCTGGATGGGTCGTTCTTCGGGGAGAATAGCCGGGGCTCACAGAGAGGTAGAATTATAAGGCACAAGAGAGGTGGGGGACGTTATCATCCCAACTACAGGCAGCAGAAGAGACCCCCTGCAACACCAGCTCCTCCACCACTACAGATACATGGCCAGATGAGGCAGGATGATCATGTCCAGTGACTGGTACTTTGTTTCGAGTGCCATCAGCCAGGCCACATTAGATCTGAGTGCCCGCATCAGTTTCGTCCACTTCCTCCTCCACCTCCTACACCTCCAGTGGCCCCTCCAGTACAGCAGGGCGGAGGTCGATGACGAGGTCAAGGCCGAGGCCGAGGACCTTTTGGCCGAGGCAGAGGACAAGAGAAGATGTACGCATTAGACCTCGCCGAGCCGAGGAATCCTGAGGACATCATCACAGGTACATAAATTGTATTATGAAATTAAGACATTTTTTATATAGTAATTAACCTTGAAGTATAACTACCCATTTGAAACTCAAATCAACCTCAGACATAGTCTTTATCAGCGGTAAGCCCGCTCATACATTGTTCGATACGGGTGCTTCGCACTCATTCGTATCAGAAGCCTTTGTGGAAGGACTGGATGGCGTGGAACGATTCACGGGCTCGACGATGAGGGTGAGGCTACCTGATGGATCGGTACTATTATCATCTGTCAAGTGCAATATGGAGGCTGAAATCGACGGAAAGACATTTGAAGCGCCTGCAACGATCCTAAGGATGCCAGATTTCGGCCTGATCCTGGGCATGACTTGGTTGCATTGAAACCATGCCCAGATCGATTGCCCGTCGAGGAGGATCACATTAAGGAACGGGGACTCCTACTTCATCGTCGAAGGTATTAGACTTGTCTCCCACCTTTTATTATCATCTGTACAGGCTATCAAAGACCACAAGCAAGGAGAGGAAGTATACATTATCTGTTTCAAGCTGGCGGGAGAAGAGGCTTCTATTGTTGACATCCCGGTGGTTCGGCATTCCTCCAACGTATTTCTAGAGAATTTTCCCGGATTGCCACCGGCCAGGGACATGGACTTCCACATTCAATTGGTGCCAGGATTGAGGCCCGTATCTCGGGCACTGTACAGGATGGCCCCAAAGGAGCTAGCAGAATTCAGGATGTAGCTACAATAGCTGGTGGAGTCAGGATTTGTCCGACCGAGCTCATAACCATGCGGAGCACCGATGTTATTTGTCAAGAAGAAGGATGGCTCACTACATCTCTGCATCGACTACCGGGAGTTGAACCGGTTGACGGTCTGGAACACATACACACTGCCCCGGATCGAAGAGCTTTTTGATCAGCTTCAGGAAGCCTTCTGGTTCTCCAAGTTGGATTTGATATCTGGGTACTATCAGCTGCGGATCCAGGAGGTGGACATTCCAAAGACGGCCTTCAGTTCCCGCTATGGATTGTACAAGTTCACGGTGATGCCTTTTGGGCTCACGAATGCGCCTTCGGCATTCATAAGCTTGATGAACCGCGTCTTCGAGCCCTACCTGGACAGATTTGTCATAGTCTTCATCGATGATATACTGATCTACTCCCGGACACAGGAGGACCATACTCAGCATTTGATGTTTGTTTTGGGGAAGCTGAGAGAGCACCAGTTGTATGCTAAGTTCTCCAAGTGCCAGTTCTGGATGCAAGAGGTGTCATTCTTGGGGAATACTATCAGTGGGGCAGGGTTGGTCGTGGACCCAGCCAAGGTGCAGGCAGTTAGAGATTAGCCACGGCCAAAGTCAACATCGAATATAAGCAGTTTCATGGGACTCGCAGGATATTATCGCAAGTTCGTGGAGGGGTTCTCGAGGATAGCACTCCCCCTCACGTCCTTGATGAAGAAGGAGGCAGCTTTTATTTGGATGGTGAAGTGCGAGGCAACATTTTAGGAGCTAAAGGACAAGCTCACCTCTTCCCCCATCCTTGCACTTCCGTCTGGGAAGGAAGGATTTCACATTTACACTGACGCCTCATATCAGGCTATGGGTGCGGTCCTGATGCAGCACGGACATGTCATCGCTTATGCTTCAAGGCAGTTGAAGAAGCATGTACAGAATTACCCCGTACATGATTTAGAGCTCGGGGCGGTGGTATTTGCATTGAAGATTTGGAGTAATTACCTAAATGGGATTCATTGTGACATCTTCTCGGATCACAAGAACCTCAAGTATGTTGCCACGTAGAAAGACCTAAACTTGCGCCAGAGAAGATGGCTTGAATTCTTGTGCGACTATGATTACACCATGCATTATCATCCGGGGAAGGCGAACACCGTGACAGATGCCTTGAGTAGGAGAGCCAGCACCTTAGGACCCTGAATAGCACAAACCTTATAATCTCATTCCTTAGTTAGAGATCTCATAAACTTATCATTTAGTTCTCCGTTTGTGAAGACTCGGCCATAGACCCTTAGGTCGTTGACTATCTTAAAGAAGTTTTCAAAAGTGTCAGCAATGGTATCATTGTGTCCTTGTTGGAAGGCTTCATATTTCAGATTCAGAAGGGATCTTCTATCATCCCTAACTTCTTCTGTACCTTCCATCAAGGTGACAAGGGACTGCCATATCTCCTTAGCAGACTGGTAGTGGATCAGGTTCTGCAACATGGAGTCATCAACTGCACTTGTTATTATGTTCTTGACCTTCTTATCTAGATACACAAGTGCAATCTCATCTTTATCTAGATCCATCAATTTCTAGGGAACTTTCTTTGTTGGATCTATAGTGGAGACGATCATGGGAGCGTAAGGACCTTCTTCAACGATCATGAAGATCCTTGGATCCATAGCTTCCATGAAAAATCTAATTCCTTCTTTCCACATGGGAAAGTTATTCTTTGTGCACAATGGATTGGCAAAATATTTAGCTTTGTCCATGCTTGGATAATTCTCAAAAGACAACTGGTAAGATCTGATCAAAGTGTTAACCTTTTATTGATCAACCTCACTTTGATACCAATTGAAAGTTATTCGGTTGTCTACCTAAATCACCTAGAGGGGGGGTGAATATGTGAGTTATGCATCTTTTGCGGAATAAAAATTTATAGATCTATGCACAGCAAAATCTACCAAACATTCACAGACGACAAGAGATTTATAGTGGTTCCCCAACCTTCGGTACAACCACTTTCCCTCACCGATTTAGCAAAGCACTAGACTCGGCTACTCCACTATCTCGGATTGAAAACCAATCCTACACCTCGGATCAAAGTTCCTACAATCTCGTTCCACAAGAAGGATCTACACTCGGAAGAAAAAAACTTCCTACAACTCGGATACAAAAGCTCCTACACTCGGAGAGAAATCTCCTACAAAAATTAAATTGAGAATATATGAAAATACAAACAGTAATTTCTCAGATCTGGAATTTGTTGGCCTTGGTCTTCTTCCTTGATCTTTTTGGCTTTATCAGAATAAGCTGAAGAAGAAACTCGGCAAGATTTGGATCTAAAATTCCTTTGACTCACACAATCTGAGAGATGATGAGGAGTTGAAAAGCAATCTCCATCTGTAAGTCCACTTTGATCTGAATCTTCTTGAATCGAAAACCCTAGCCGAGATGCACGATGAAGGTCGGCGGCTTCCGTTTTTAGAAAGAGAGAATAAGATTCAGATTTCTTAGAATAATACGTTTTCAGCTTATTAGGGTTAGTCGGTTTTGACAAGACCTTACATAAGATCTCCAAAAAGATTCATAATTAGCATTAATGACGTACATGTGGACCAATCACGTCAAGCCATTTGAAATTCCTGTCGATTCTGGACTTAGCAAATTTCTGGAAAAATCTGACTGACTTACTCGAGTAAAATATTACCTACTCGAGTACTAACGAGATTACTCGAGAGAATAAAAGGAGACTACTCGAGTAGAAGACTTTGACAAAATTCAGAATAGAATGAGTAATCACTCGAGTACACAAAGACTTACTCGAGTTCTAATATGATTACTCGAGACATGGAGTTGAACTACTTGAGTACTAGAAATTAACTACTCGAGTACTAGAAATAAATTACTCAAGTACTAGATATATTACTCGAGAGGTAGAAGGATTACTCGACTCAAAGACTTGGCGGAATTTCTGGAAGATGAATACGGGTTACTCGTGTACTGGAACTGGACTACTCTAGAGGAGATTAACTACTCGAGTATATGAATATTACTACTCGAGTATAGGACTGAGAAAAATTCTGACAGATAAAAATCTTATCACTCGAGTATTAGAGCTGGACTACTCGAGTAGTAGATAGACTACTCGAGTGGGCTAAAACAACACGAGAATCTGTCTTCTGTAACTCGAGACAAAAGACTTATCTACTCAAGTAGTTAACATGACTACTCGAGTAAATGACTTATAATATTTTATGAGAGGAAAATCTATTAACTCGAGAATAAGAGAAATTCTACTCGAGTAATGGACTTGGCTACTCGAGAGCTATATTCAGACTACACGAGAGCTATTTCCCTTACTTAAGTATAGATAGCTTTACTCGAAGAATTACCAAGTATTCGACTCGAGTGTATAAACTACTACTCGAGTAAAAGACTTAACAAAGTTTTCTTCAACAGAATTTTCTCTTCTTCGATAAACTCAGCAACACTTCTTTCTCCAATCAGCCCTAGTGCTTGAAACAAGAAGTGTATCCCAATAGAGAGGCTACACATGAGTCAATACCATGGATCACACAATGAGGGATTACATTGTATGGTCTTGTGTATGGTGACCCATTGGAGACTGACATTGGTCTACACTTGGCAATATAGTCCTGCAAACACATAACTCAAATAAGACATCAAATACAACTTAATTCATCTTAATTCAAGGGTGACCTCATCAAATCTGGGTTATTGTGGATTAATACCCAACAACTGACTATCCGTGGAATATGGCATGGTGCCCCGACCGGACCTTCTATTATATTCCATGTGACAGATGAGTGGTGTTACACCGTGAGAATGTCGAGCAACTAACAAAAATTTGGTGTCATCTGTGATAAGATGTTCCCAAAATCTTAAAAAATTATTTGAAGATAGTACTTGCTTTATGTCAATACTCATGACTAACAATGATGACAAGAAAGGGTAGTTGGACTACCAAGGTATCAGTCCCTAAAGGGAACTCCGATCAAGATCCCTCTCATTTATATAAGTTAAGGTTACTTACTTACTTCTTATAAGTTAAGGTTACTTACTTACTTCTTACCTTATCTTTCTTACATATGTTGCTTACTCTACTTGCTCACCTTACTGCATACTATTATAGAACTGCTACACTAGTTCCACTATCACCTGCCACTTTGTACTCTCCACCTTGTAGCTTCCCTTTCCTCCTCCCAGCCCGGTGCCTAGGAGCCATGGGTGGAGGGGTAAGGGATGATAGGGCTTACTCTTTATTACTAATGGTTTTCAGACCACAACATTACAAGGGCTCCAGATGGGAGACAGGGACCAACAGCTCAGGGACCAGCAATAGCGGAGTACGGTGTGCATGGAGGTGGGCCAGTCTAGTACCGGAGCACCAGCGACCAGCTCCATGAGTGATAGTCTTTTTATAGCTTCCGCGAGAGATTATAGCGAGGATCTGATGTACCGGGCTTAAGCTCGTTTATATTTCTGTTTTGTTACTTCGCAGCACTCTCTTTTCTACTTATGTACATGTTGTGATTTCTCTTATTATATATAACTTTTGTAGACTCGGCTATTTCATTCCGGAATACTACTCTCTCTGTGATGATCGAAAAGGCCAACAAAACTGGCATTTTGTAGTGGCAGCTTTCCCGAGTGTCGGGGCCAACGCAAAATGGCGGTTCTGGGCATAAGAACCCGGGTTTGAAAAAGAAAAAAAGGGTGACTTACAAGTGGTATCAGAGCAAACCTCGATCGAAAGAGAAGTAGTCCATAACAACCTTAGGCCACCCCCACGCGGGCTTAGTTTGCGGACAAATCCTACTCCATAGTAGGGGACACCTCAGGCTCCGAATATAGTTCCACCTCCTCCGGCTCCAGTTCCGTTTCAGCAAACGGAGATGTGGCAAACGTTGACGGCCATCCTGGAGGCCTTCAGAGCTCAGCAGGCCCCGGCTCCACAGCCAAATCCCGGGGCCAACTGGATGAGTGCCTTCCGGGCACTTTCCCCTGCATCCTACCAGGGGACGGAGTCGGCAGTCTGCATGGAGGAATGGTTGGATACCATCTATGAGATGCTTGTGGGGATACGATGCCCCACTGAGGAGGCAGTTTCTTTGGCAGTCTACTGCTTCGAGTCGCACGGGAAGAGGTGGTGGAAGTCACAACTGGACACCACCTTTGAGGATATGGATTGCGAAGATATTGCTTGCGAAGAGTTCAAAGCAACACTTCTGGGACATTTTGTGCCTCAGTTGGCGAGGGACGAGCTGGAGGATATGTTCCTGCGGTTGAAGCAGGGCAACAGGACAGTGTTGGAGTATTACCAGGAGTTTACACACCTAGCCCGTTATGCGGACTCTTACCATTTGGACGATGCTGGCTATGCCATGAGGTTCTACAAGGGGCTGCACGACGACATGAGACAGACCCTCCTCTTTGTCTCCGAGGGAAGCTTGGCCAGGATTCTGGAAATGGCTAAGAAAAGGGAGGCAGATCAACTTACGGTCAAGAGCCGGAAGAGGCCGGCTGACAATGCAGTGATTGGAGGACGTAGAGTCCGTCCTCGAGGCCAGGTCATCGGGGAAAGAAGGAATGGGATCAACCCTGTTAGGAGATTGGACCGGAGCAGAGGAATCATGGGGTATTGGCCCCCCAGCCCTTACAGATGCTGAAGATACTGAGGATAGCAGAGCAGGCATCGGTGTGCTTCCATTGAAATCATCCGGGGCATTTCAAGAGAAATTGTTCCATGAGGCGAGCACCCCCACCAGCACTTCATGGTGACCCACCTCCTCGGCAGTTTGGTGGCCGACGACACGACCAGGGATGGGGATATTAGGGCAGAGGCCACAGGCCAGAGAGGGAGCAGGTGTACGCACTAGATCTGGCATAACCCCGGAACCCGGAGCAGGTTATAGCAGGTATGCCAGTACATTCAATTTCCTTCTTTCCTAAGAACTAGTTCTCATAGACACAAACAAGTTAGAAATTAAGAAAAGAAAAACTACAACTAGAACACTAAAACACTTAATAACCTCAGGCGTAGTTTTCATCAGCAGCAAGCCCGCTCACACACTCTTCGACACCGGGGCTTCACACTTGTTTGTGTTAGAGGACTTCGTGAAAGGACTGACAGGCGTGGAGCAATTCACAAGAAGGATGATGAGGGTGCATTTACCCGATGGATCAGAGTTCATGACCTCTTCTCATTGCAAAATGGAGGCGGAGATCGACGGGAAGGCGTTTGAGGCACCAGTGACAATCCTGAGGATGTCAGATTATGATCTCATACTGGGCATGACGTGGTTACACTGGAACCATGCCCAAATTGACTGCTTGGCGAAGAGGATCACCATGAGGCATGGGTACTCTTCTATTGTTATTGAAGGTATTACACCAGCCCACCTAGTATTATTATCGTCTATACAGGCCGTCAAGGCCCACCTCCAGAGAGACGAAGTTTATCAGGTTCTCTTCGAGATGGTCATGGCGAAGGATTCTATATCAGATATTCCAGTGGTGCGGGACTTTGCCAATGTATTTCCGAAGAAGCTACCTGGGCCACCCCCGCACCGGGAGAAAGACTTTCAGATTCAGCTCATGTCGGGGGCTAAGCCGGTATCCAGGGCTCCCTACCGAATGGCCCCGAAGGAGTTGGTAGAATTTCGAAGCCAGCTTCAAGAGTTAGTGGAAATCGGGTTATTCCGGCCTAGCTCTTCACCGTGGGGAGCTCCGGTGTTATTCGTCAAAAATAAAGACGGGACACTTCGGCTGTGTATCGATTAACGGGCCCTGAACAGCCTGACGGTCCGGAATACATACCCCTTGCCAAGGATAGACGAGTTATTTGACCAGCTGGAGGAAGCTCATTGGTTCTCAATGCTAGACCTGAGATCGGGTATTATTAGCTACGCATTTAGGAGGAAGGACATCCCGAAGACGGCCTTCAGTAGCAGATATGGACTATATGAGTTTACAGTGATGCCATTCAGGCTCACGAATGCACCCTCTGCGTTCATGGCCTTGATGAACCGGGTGTTCGAAGAGTATCTGGATCCCGGGAAAGCAAACGTGGTGTCAGACGCTCTGAGCCAGAGAGCAAGTACGTCAGGAGTAGGCCCGCAGTTGATGACTTTGGAGTTAGTCGAGTCGTTTAAGAAGATGCAGATATCACTAGTGTCCGAGGATGATCCTGTAACACCTCCCCTGTAATTACCGTAAAATATGGGTCCGGCCGGGGCCCCACAACATACGGACGCCACAGCTTTAGTATTATAAGTTGATATAGCTACCCACACTCAAAACACTTTGCACAACACAGCGGAAACATAAGCAAGACTAGAAGTTATCCACTACAAGAAGAGTAATAACAATGGCCTTATGGCCTTACAACAAGTGTCCAAACTCAAATGATACAACAGTCAAGAAAGTGCATAGCATTCCTAGTCTACCTCGGCATGCAAGCCGGACAACATGAGTCTCAAACATACAACATCATATAAGTAGAGCTACAAAAGAGAAAAGCACTTCATGAGGCTTAGGCCTGTCTGCCCGGCGAGCTAGCTCCTGCATGCGATCCTTGCCCTATAAAATTTATTACTAACGTGGGTCAGCAAAGGCTGACCCCAAACT
Organism: Platanthera guangdongensis; assembly: GCA_039583875.1. NCBI lineage: Eukaryota > Viridiplantae > Streptophyta > Magnoliopsida > Asparagales > Orchidaceae > Platanthera > Platanthera guangdongensis. Next base: position 143,578,349 of record CM077162.1, on the reverse strand, counting down.
GTGTAACAAACACATCTCCTCCCGGTCGCCCCTGACGGACCCCGGGGTACTACTCCAACCTGCAAGTTAGCACTTCGTATGCAATATTCATAAGTAAGAAAAAGCAACTACAGAAATAGTTTTGGATGTCTCACACATCATACATGTTCTCTACTGGTTGAGCATATAATAAAAAGGGCCTACTTATGCAATCATGTATGCAACAACCCGGGTTTCACCCAAGACACCCTATCTCGTATGCATCTAGCACATCATCACATCATATGGGTACTCATCGATTCCCCATTGGCATAAAGCCGCAAACAAAGGGGTAACACCATTTCCCCCAATGGCACACAGGCCGCCACATGGAACTCTTGCAAAGGCCCCACCCGCTCAAGGTCTTAGACGCGGGCTTGCCTATAAGCTCTGACGTCTCATGTCAGGATTCCAACAAACACAAAACTGACTGATTCTAAGAAGCCTTGTCGGACCCCACCCGCTCATGTCCTCATTGCCCGGGCTTGCCCCCATGCTTGGCATTCTCATCAGTCTCACAGAAGGGGACTAATCTCGCTGGGACACTCTCCACACATGACCTGAATGTCACGGGATAGCCAGCCGACCACGGATACATAGTCACGCCTTGGCACATCACAAACCAAGACAATTCCACCCTAGTCCCTCATTTGTACTGCAGCATTCCCGCGCACCAAGGAAACCATCTACAACTCGTGCGGAGATAACCTTGTCCACCAAGGAAACCATCTACCGCCACGACGAGCTAACCTTGTCCGGTTCTGACTACACGTACTTACTCGAGAAAAAGGGGAAAACATCACCACATCACAAATGACATCTTGCCGCAACGGAATCTCTACAAATCCCTAAATTTCATATGCACCATCACCGAGTCGGACTAACGGTTGCGACTACTGCTTCACCCACCATGCCTAATCCACTAACGGAGCGGATCACTAATGCAAATCATGTCGGGGACGGACTCAATCGACCCGGAGGTTCCTCTTGAACCTTGGCGTCCCAAAACCCCTCTCATTTGAGTGTTTGGTGCCCAAAACTAGAAAGGAAAAATGATGCTAAAGACATGCAGCCTAAGACCGAGAGGAGAAGTGTTGTTACCTTCCAACTCCTCTTCCTTTCCATGGAAAATAGCCGGATGAAAACCTTCGCAATGGTCTAGCCTCCACGGATCTGGACTCGTCTCGCGATTTGGAGCACTGAATCCTCTCCTACAGCCCAAACCCTCCTTCTCCATCTTCCTTGCTCTCCCTTCTCTCTAGAATGTTAGTAAGAGAAATCTTGGAGAAGAATGAGGGTTTCCAACCCTATTCTCGGACTTAACTCCCCAAGAACAATCCTGAACCATCAGATCCTAAAATCAGGGAAAGTATGGCCACGATCCGCCTGAAAAAATAAAACACCTGGGCCGAACATGGCCTGGCACGTGCCTGGAACAACACACGGGCATCTGACATGCCCGTATTCTCCCTGGCACGCCCGTGTCCCGACTGATACGGCCGTGTGGTCGGCCGTGTGCCTCCATCGACACATCCCCGAAAACAACTCGAGAACTACACGGGTACTGGACACGTCCGTGTCCTTGCCCGTGTCTACCTCAACACGCCTGGGCTCCAGTCCGTGTTCACTGCCTCGACGCTTCGTCGAGCGAAGATCGTCGAACAAGCAGGACATGCCCTGTGACACGCCCGTGTCACAGGCTATGTGCCCCTGTCTCGACACTCGACACTCGTCGAGTGAAATTCGTCGAGCGAAGTTCGTTGACTGACTGACACGGCCTTGGACACACCCGTGTCCTAGGCCGTGTGTCTTGTCTCGACGCATCGTCGAGCGAAAATCATCGACTCCCCGGGCCTATCGTTGACACGGGCTCGACGCACCCTGAGACACGCCCGTGTCTCAGGTCGTGTTCTCTGCTCAATGATCGCCGACTCCAAAATCGTCGACTTCATGACCAAAACGTCGACTGGAGCCTGACACGCCCTGGGACACGCCCGTGTCCTAGGCCGTGTGCCCCCTGCCAGAAACCAAAAATTTGCCAGAAATGCAAATCGACCCTCTCTCAAATTTTGGGGTGTTACAACTCTCCCCCCCTTAACAGAATTTCGTCCCGAAATTACAAAACAAAAGGGAACAAAAACTTAAATTGTACCTGAAATGAAGAGTTCTGGATACTCTTCTAGCATGACTTGCTCTCGCTCCCAAGAGAACTCTTCTCGACCACAGTTGTCCCATCGGACATTCACGAGTTTAACCTCTTTATTCCGCAACTGCTGATTCTCTGAATCCTCTATAGCAATCGGACGGACTCGCGTCCTCAAGTCTTCCTCTATCGGCACCGATGCCGGCTCAATCACCACACTAGCCTCGACCAAGGCTTTCCTCAAAACGGAGATGTGGAAGACGTCATGTAGTCCACTCAGCTCCGCTGACAACGCCAACCGATAGGCTGCTTCTCCCACCCGTTCAACAACTTCAAAAGGCCCCAAAAACCTTGGACTCAACTTCTTGAGTCGGCGAATCCGTGAGATGCCTTTGAATGGTTTGATCTTCAAATAGACCCAATCACCTACTACAAACTCCAACTTCCGGTGATGAGCATTAAAGTACTTTGCTTGTCGGTCTTGCGCCACCTTCATACGCTCTTGAATGGTCTGTACCAACTCACAAGCGTCAACCACCGCCTCCTTTCCCATAATTTTGGTGTCTCCCGCTTCTGCCCAAGACATCGGTGTTCGACACCGTCTCCCATACAAAGCTTCATATGGCACCATTTTTATACTTGCTTGAAAACTGTTGTTGTACGCGAACTCCACCATGAAGAGGTTATCCTCCAACTTCTTGCTGAAGTCAAGAACGCACATTCTCAACATATCCTCCATAGTACGGTTCGTTCTTTCGGTTTGCCCGTCAGTTTGAGGGTGGAACATCGTACTGAACTTTAGCTTCGTTCCCAAACTCGTTTGAACCAATCTCCAGTCCTTGGACGTAAACCGTCCATCTCGATCACTGATTATGCTCTTAGTAATCCCATGCAGTCGCACAATGTTGCGAACATACAATTCCACCAGCTTCTCCATGCCGTCCTCTTTCCGATTTGGGATGAAGTGGGCCACCTTGGTTAAGCGGTCCACGATCACCCAAATAGCATCATTACCCTGCTGCGATCTAGGCAACCCATGTACAAAATCCATGGAGATGTCATCAAATTTCCATTCAGGGATTGGATGGGGCTTCAGGAACCCGCCCATTTTCTGACTTTCGGCCTTCACCAAGGCGCAAGTTTGGCAACGATTCACATACAAAGCTACGTCCCGCTTTAGCCCCAGCCACCAAAAGGATTTCTTCATATCCAAGTACATCTTCGTACTGCCCGGGTGAATGGAGTACTTTGTGAAGTGAGCCTCAAACATCAACTCCTCACGGAGTTTGCCGAACTGCGGTATACAAACCCTTCCGTCCTTCCTCAGAATCCCATCACTCATCTCCCAGGCGTTGCTCTCGCCCGTTTGAGCCTCCAACACAAATGGTTGAAACTCCACATCCAACTGAGTCGCTTCCCGAATGCGATCGGTCAAGTCATTCTGCACTTCAATCCAGTTCAACCAAGCTACGCTGGACTCACCTCTCGCAACACATTCCAAACTAAGGGACTCCCATTCCCGTACCAACCGCTCATCATGAGCTTCGATCCAATTCCCTTGCCCCGAGTACTTTCTACTCAAGGCATCTGCCGCCACATTGGCTTTACCTGGCATATACTGAATCGCGATTTCGTAGTCTCCAAGAAACTCAACCCACCTGCGTTGCCGCATCTTCAAGTCCTTTTGATCCAAGAGATACTTCGGGCTTTTATGATCTGTGAAGATCTCCACCTTTGCACCGTACAAATAATATCGCCATATTTTCAACGCAAAAATTACCACCGCCAACTCCAAGTCATGGACGGGGTAATTCCTCTCATGAGGCTTCAGCTGTCTAGACCCAAAAGCTATCACCTTGCCATGTTGCACCAAAACGCAACCCAAACCGCATCCTGATACGTCACTGAAGATCTGAAATCCCTCGGTCCCTTGCGGTAGACTTAGGATTGGAGCCATCATTAGCCTCTCCTTCAGTGCTTCAAATGCTTGATTGCACTCTTGAGTCCACACAAACTTATGATCATCAGAGATTGGATAGTCTTGAGGACCGTGGCGGAAGTCTGAAGTTTTCTTGGACCATCATTAGTCTATCATTAGTCTCGCCGGGACACTCTCCACACATGAACTGAACGTTACGGGATAGCCAGCCGACCACGGAGACATAGCCACGCCTTGGCACATCATAAACCAAGACAATTCCACCCTAGTCCCTCATTTGTACTGCAGCGTTCCCACGCACCTAGTTAGAATTAAGAAAAGAAACCATCTACAACTCATGCGGAGCTAACTTGTCCACCAAGGAAACCATCTACCACCACGAGGAGCTAACCTTGTCCGGTTCCGACTACACGTACTCACTCGAGAAAAAGGGGAAAACATAACCACATCACAAACGGCATCTTGCCGCAACGGAATCTCTACGAATCCCTAAATTTTGTATGCACCATCACCGAGTTGGACTAACGGTCGCGACTACGGGTTCACCCACCATGCATAATCCACTAACGGAGCGGATCTCTAATGCAAATCATGTCGGGGACGGACTCAATCGACCCGGAGGTTCCTCTTGAACCTTGGCGACCCAAAACCCCTCTCATTTGAGTGTTTCGTGCCCAAAACTAGAAAGGAAAAATGATGCTAAAGACATGCATCCTAAGACCGAGAGGAGAAGTGTCGTTACCTTCCGACTCCTCTTCCTTGCCATGGCAAAATAGCCGGATGAAAACCTTCGCAACAGTCTAGCCTCCACGGATCTGGACTCGTCTCGCGATTTGGAGCACCGAAGCCTCTCCTACAGCCCAAACCCTCCTTCTCCCTCTTCATTGCTCTCCCTTCTCTCTAGAATGTTAGTAAGAGAAAGCTTGGAGAAGAATGAGGGTTTCCTACCCTATTCTCAGACTTAACTCCCCAAGAACAGTCCTGAACAATCAGATCCTAAAATCAGGGAAAGAATGGCCACGATCTGCCTGAAAAAATAAAACACCTGGGCCGAACACGGCCTGGCACACGCCGTCACAAATCGACTCGCCTGGAACAACACACGGGCATCCGACACGCCCATGTTCTCCCTGACACGCCCGTGTCCCGACTGACACGGCTGTGTGGCCGGCCGTGTACCTCCATCGACACAGCCCCGAAAACAACCCGAGAACTACACGGGTACTAGACACGCCCGTGTCTACCTCAACACGCCTGGGCTCCAAGCCGTGTTCACTGCCTCGACGCTTCGTCGAGCGAAGATCGTCGAACAAGCGGGACACGCCCTGTGACACGCCCGTGTCACAGGCCTTGTGCCGGTTATTACCGGAAGTTTGTGTCTCGACAATCGACACTCGTCGAGTGAAATTCGTCGAGCGAAGTTCGTCGACTAACTGACATGGCCTTGCACACGCCCGTGTCCTAGGCCGTGTGTCTTGTCTCGACGCATCGTCGAGCGAAAATCGTCGACTCCCCGGGCCGATCGTCGACACGGGCTCGACACACCCTGAGACATGCCCGTGTCTCAGGCTGTGTTCTCTGCTCAACGATCGCCGACTCCAAAATCGTCGACTTCACGACCTAAACATCGACTTGAGCTTGACACGCCTTGGGACATGCTCGTGTCCCAGGCCGTGTGCCCCCTGCTAGAAACCAAAAATTTTCCAGAAACGCAAATCGACCCTCTCTCAAATTTTGGGGTGTTACAGATCCGGAGCTATATATGGAATACCTGGCATCGATGACTGCCACCGATGACATTCGGGACCGCATCAGAGACAGGCAGAGGCTGGATGCGATGGTTGAGCCGATATTCAGAGCCTTGGAGGAAGGCACAGAAGGGAATTACTCCTTGAGGGATGGACTCTTATGTTTCAGAGGCAGGGTCTCCATACCGCTAGGAGCCCAGATTCGGGTGGACATCATGACGGAGGCACACTGTAGTAGATACTCAGTGTACCCGGGGATCACTAAGATGGCAGCGGACCTGAATAAGACGATGTATTGGCCATGCATGAAGAAGGACATTACGTATTTTGTGACGCCTTGCGAGGCTTGCCAACTCGTAAGGCAGATTATAAGAATCCAGCCGATTTACTACAACCACTTCCGGTGCCGGAGTGGAAGTTTGATGATATAGCCATGGATTTCATACATGGGCTACCCCAGTCTCGTGTGGGGAATGACTCGATCTGGGTGAGAGTGGACAGACTAACAAAGGTGGCCAGATTTATTCCAGTGGCGAAGGACTCACCGGTCAGTGTGTTAGTACGGAGATTCATCGAACAATTTGTGCGCTATCATAGAGTACCCAGGACTATCGTCTCAGATCGGGATGGGTGGTTTACGTCCAGGGAGTGGAGGATAGTTCAGGCCCGTCTGGGTTCTCGGTTGACATTCAACACAGCTTTACATCCTCAGACCGATGGACAGACAGAGCACACCAACAGTTCTTTGGAAGATCTTCTGTGCCTATATATCCTGGACCGCGGCGAGCCTTGGGAGAGATTTTTGCCGCTGATCGAGTTTTTGTACAACAACAGCCATCAGTCCAGTATCGGCATGGCCCCTTACGAGGCATTGTATGGTCGGAGGTGCAACACCCCACTATCATGGATTATGGATGAAGAACCTCAAGTACTCTACTCGGGGTTTATGGATGATACTGATGCTCAGGTTAGGTTGATCTGGGACAGGATGCTGGAAGCCCAGAGTAGGCAGGCCAAATATTACGATGCAAGGCATCGTAAGGTAGAGTTCCAGGCGGGAGACCGAGTCTTCTTGAAGATACGGCCAATTCATGGGGTCTGCGGGTTCACGGGCAGAAGAAGCTCAGTCCAAGATATATGGGGCCCTACAGGATCCTGGAGCGGATCAGCCACTTGGCTTATAGACTGGATCTACCGCCGGAGTTAGCGGGAATGCATGATGTCTTCCACGTCTCCTCACTATGAAGGGCTCTACTACGCCCTGAGCTGCTGATTTCCATGACCGACTGCCCGGTGGCCTCAGATCGATCAATCAGCTTGGAGCCAATCAGGATCGACGACACGACAGTGCGGGTCTTGCGATGCAAGAAGGTCCCGCTAGTCAAGGTTCGGTGGAGAAACCATGGGTAGGGGCAGCATACTTGGGAGCCACAGGACTTGATGCAGCAAAAGTACAAGGTGTTCTTCGAGTCAGGTATACCTTAAACCTTAGAGATGTTATAAGTTTTACTTATTCTGTAGAAACCCCCGTACACTCAACCTTAATTTCGGGTATGAAATTTTTTTATATATATATTGGGATTTGTAATATCCCTTAAACAACTAGACCCCTTGGATTTTGTTTTGTCATGACTAGGTCATGACAAAACCACCAGAAGCTCAAAGGGACCAAGTGAATAAGGTCAAGATGAAAATCACCTTGGTCTGCCTATAACTCAGCCTCACATTTATACCTAAGGTCTGACCTTAGCGCTACACCTTGACCACAGGACCCTACCACAATACCCCCAAACACTTTGGGAGGTCTATAGGGCCACTAAGGACCCACTGTAGGCAGTCAAAGGGGTTAAGTTGACCTAAGTCAACCCTAACCCTAAATGTGTCAAACTAGCTTATTTAGGGTCAATTGACCCTCCCCTAGCCAAGTGGACCCCACCCATGCCCTCCTAACCCTAAAGTGAGGTCAATGGGTCACCAAGGACCCATTGGGGTCAACCCAAGAGTCTATTTTGACTGAGTCACCTCTAGCCCCTAATTTGGTCAAAGTACCCTTCCTAAGAGTAGGTGACCTCCAAAGTGGCAAGACAACCCTACCCATCCCTACCTAGACCTTAGGGGAGGCCAATAGGTCACCAAGGACCCACTAAGGTCAACCAAAGAGGCTAAGTTGACCTATGTCAACCATAGCTCCAAAAAGGTCAAAGTGCCCTAACTAAGGGTCAAGTGACCCCCAAGATGCCCCACCTACCCTACCCAAGTCTTCCTTGACCTTAGGGGAGGCCAATGGGCCACCAAGGACCCATTGGGGTCAACCCAAATGGTCATGTTGACCAGGGTCAACTCTATTCTAGTATTAGGTCAAATTAGCCTAAATGGGCTAACCCAAGCTGAGACTCATTTCCCCCACTTGGGCTAACCTCATTTTTATTATTAATATCAGTTAGTGGGCTTCCATTAGGCTATAGAGATGATCAAATTCGGCCTTGATGATTAGGAGAGAGAAAACTCCATTTTTACCCATTAATGGAGGAGAGAGAAAGTGGTTTAAAAGGGCCATTCATGGCCAAGGGAGAGCATGGGCCTCTCCAATGGATGGATACATTCTCCCTCATCAGTTTTGAGGAGTTTAATAATCATAGCCAGCCACCAAAGTGGCTGAATTTAATTTCTCCCATAAGGAAGAGAGAGAAAGAGGGGAGAGAAAGCCATTAATGGCCATAGGAGATCAAGGGCCCCTCCCCTCGCCTCCATTTGCTGGAAGGCTATTCCCTGGATAATTAAGAGGAGACTAACAGCCATAATCAGCCCTAAATGGCTGAGTTCAGTGAACCCATCGGTGGCCAAAATTTTCACCTTCATGGCCAATAATGGCCATTGGTGCTACACCCTTCCTCTCCCCCATTTACCCCTCTTAAAAGCATCCCTGGATTCAGAGGAGGCATTTCAACACTTTACCTGAAGGAGTCATGCACCTTGGTAGTGATGTTAAAGAACACCCGCAAGCTCCACCACCGGCCATGGCGCACCACCACCACACTCGCCGGCAAGCCCGGTTAAAGGTCCTCCTCTACTCCTCTCTTCGTGGGTTAGATCTTTAAATCCTTTAGGAGAGAAATCGGGCTCAAATGAGCCGGATTGGGAGAGAGAAATTTCATGGTTTTCAACCACTCGGGTTCGCCGGAATCCGCCCCTCCGGCGGCTGTGCCGCCGCCCGGCGATAGCCCCCACCTCAATGAAGGTGGTGGCGGTGGTGGCGGTGGTGGCGGTGGTGGCCGACAAGGGAGGTAGTTGGATGGCCGGGAAAAAGGATTGCAAGTTGCTCCAAGTTCGGGCAAATCCAACCCTAGTTTGGAGGAAGAAGATGACCCGGAGGTGTTGGATCTGCTTCAAGATTCGTGCTGGATCTTATAGATTTATTTTGATTTTTTTTTGTATTTTCTGTCCTGTTTACTAGGCTATTTTAAATTAAATATTAAAAATACTTAGGGCCCCCTATAAGAACAATGACCAACATGAAAATTGTAGCACTGGAAGTCTAGTGTAATGTAAAATTGATTTGAACCAATTTGGATAAGTGGTTGGACCACAACACCAATTTTGGTGAGGAGTATACCTAGGCTAGACCATAGTCTATTTTGCGTGCCACCATCAATCCATCCATCCAAATGACTTGAAATTTTGGATGTGGGTCATTATTACCTATACGGAGAACATATCCAAAATTGGTAATTTTTGGAAAAAATGTCCTAAAGTTTTTGTGGAAATTTAATAAATAATATAGGAATTATTTTAAATGTCTAATGACCTCTAAACCCTCCTAAATTTTGGTGAGTGGTCCTCGGGGTCTGCATAAGGCCCTGGTTAAAATTGCATCTCATTTGGAGATGGTTTGAGTTGAAATCATGCAAACCCTAGCCTTGACATAATAAGGTTATGTAGGTCAAATAGTGCACTTTGGGTTTTGAGTGGCCAAATCACCTCAACAGAGGTTGAAAATGGGGTCACTGACTTGGGATGGCTTGTAACACCTTTCCATAGAAGATGGGGTGGATTGGGGTGAGTTTGCCCTAGGACCCAAGACAAAACCCTAAGGATGGTCTTTGGTGCCTTGTGAAGGGCATGTGGTCAAAAGACCTTGTATGGACCTGAAACTTGGTAGGAAGGGTACTAGGGTAGCTAAAACCCTCAGGTAAAACTCTTATGGGATTTGGAAATAGGTAGGCCCCACAAAACCCTAACCCTAATTTAGGGCACAAAATTTGTAGTGATAGAATAGGTGACTAAAACTCATTGAATAGAGATGAAACTTGGGTAGTGTAGTCCTAGGGTTAGTATGAACCGCTGCAAATTTAATTGGGAACTTTGGATAAATAGTCTTAGTATTTCCTTTGTAATGCATGAGTTAGCCCTACTTAATTATTTGGATATTGTGAACTCACTGTCCATTGGAAAGTCATGAAAATTTGGCAGAAGAAGTTTTAGACCTTTATGCTCATGTATGAATTTTATTAGAATTTTGGAATGCGTAATTACAGTACCTACTTCCCAAATTCATTAGCTTGGAAACTTGTTCAATATTTTATATAGAGCTCATCATATGTTGGGAAATTGTGAAACTCAGTCAGTAATGATTCTAGGTCAATATGATTTGGTGGAGATTTTTGTTATAATTTGTAAATGAATAATCTATATACTTAGTGCATAAAATCATCAATATGAACATTTGATCAAAATTAATTTTAGTGCTCTTTATTAATTTATAAATTATAAAACTTGGCTTAGAGTACCTATAAGCCCTTATAATCACCCTTGAATTTTCTCAGAATTCTTGGAAGTATTTTTGTTGTACTTGTCTCTTAAAATGATTTATTGTAAGATATACTCAAAATTATAATTAGGGGCATAAACCTTACTGAAAAATTGGGAGACTTTGGATTTTATGTTAAATAGTCATATTATATCTATCATAAAGTTTGTGGAGCATTTGCTTGTCTGATATTGGTACTTCATGTTCAAACTTAGGGTTTTGGATTACTAGAATAATTAAATAAATTACCACATAAATTAGGAAAATTATGAACTACTGGATTTAGGCTAAAAAGGTCATGACAGCCCTCCATTAATTATTATAGGGATACTGGATGAATATTTTTAGTACCTCTCGTTTTACTCATCATATATCTTAGGATGGTCTGCTTTTAGTAAAACTGCAGAAATTATGTTGGAAAGTGAATTTGGGCGCATGAGTTGGGGTTAGATGTTACTGGTTTTGATGAATAAAAAAATGAATGATTTCATCAGTGGAAGGTGAGATGAGTAGAGTGTTGGTTTGGCTAGTGTTAAGTGGTGCTCGGGATCGACGACAGATCGTCTTTCCCGTGGGGAGGAAGTGTCAAATACTCTAGGGTTAGATCCAGTATAATAAGTAAGGGTTGGAAATTTGATAACAACCAATAATAGTAAGTGCCTTGTGAAAGGGAGTTTTGGGTGTAATCTCATCGTAGTTCTTAGTGCCTTTGAGAGCCCTTCACGGGGAATACCTTGGGCAGTCCTGGGCTAACCTAAATAGTAAGAATAAAATATTACAAGAGGAACTAGTATAACTAGGGTTGCACATTCACACACCCCGGTAGCTCGGGAGGTTGATTAGGTTGTTTTGATTTCCATCCGGGCGGTTCGTTCGGAAGGTAGATGCATGGACGGACAGTCCGGGGAGCCAGTGGCTCAAAAGGTTTTGGATACAAAATATGGTGGTGGGTCATCGGTATTGGACGGTCGTTCACACCGACGTCGATACGTTGACTCGGCGGTGTGGGACACTTAGCCAAAGAAAGTCTGGTGGATATGGCCAGCATTAGTACGCGGATACTCTAGGTTGTGTTCTTCTAGGGGCGTATGGGAGGGCTAGGCCTGGTAGTGTGGATACCCGCCTAGGAGTGGGGGCCTGACCCACTGTCTCCGTTTGCCACTATAGAGGTTCCTGGGAGTGAAGCTAGCTACCCAAATACGGGGAACTAAAGGTCTGTGCGCATAGAGTCGTGTGTGTGAGTTGCACTTGCATGAATCATGGCATAGCATATCACTACACTCATATTTGCATACAACCGACACCCCAACGTATAAATTGGTATGAGACTTTTTATACGATGGGAGTCTTGCAGAAGACCCCTTAACTTACAAGTTTTTATGTGCATTCATATAAGTTAAGGTTACTTACTTACTTCTTACCTTATCTTTCTTACATATGTTGTTTACTCTACTTTCTCACCTTACTGCATACTATTATAAAACTGCTAGACTAGTTCCACTATCACCTGCCACTTTATACTCTCCACCGTGTAGCTTCCCTTTTCCACCTCCCCGCCTGGTGCCTAGGAGTCATGGGGGGAGGGGTAGGGGATGATAGGGCTTAGTCTTTATGACTAATGGTTTTCGGACCACAACATTACAGGGGCTCTTGATGTGAGACAGGGACCAGCAGCTCAGGGACCAGCACCAGCAGAGTACGGTGCGCATGGAGGTGGGCCAGTCTAGTATCAGAGCACCAGCGACTAGCTCCGTGAGTGATAGTCTTTTTATAGCTTCCGCGAGAGATTATAGCGAGGATCTGATGTACCGGGCTTAAGCCCATTTATATTTTCATTTTGTTACTTCGTAGCACTCTCTTTTCTACTTATGGACATGTGATTTCTCTTATTATTTATGACTTTTGTGGACTCAGCTATTTCATTCCTGAATACTGCTCTCTCTGTGATGATCGAAAAGGCCTACAAAATCGGCGTTTTGTAGTGGCGGCTTTCCCGAGTGTTGGGGCCAACGCAAAACTGCGGTTCTGGGCATAAGACCCCGGGTTTGAAAAAGAAAAAAAGGTTGTCTTACAAGTGGTATCAGAGCAAACCTCGATCAAATGAGAAGTAGTCCACAACAACCTTAGGCCACCCCCGCACGAGCTTAGTTTGCTGACAAATCCTACTCAACAGCAGGGGATACCTCAGGCTCCGAATATATTTCCACCTCCGCCAACTCCAGTTCCTTTACAGCAGACGGAGATGGGGCAAACGTTGGTGGCCATTCTGGAGGCCTTCAGAGCTCAGGAGGACCCGGCTCCACAGCCAAATCTCGGGGCCAAATAGATGAGTGCCTTCCGGGCACTTTCCCCTCCATCCTACCAGGGGACGGAGTCGGCAGTCTGCACGAAGGAATGGTTGGATACAATCTATGAGATTCTTGCGGGGATACGATGCCCCACTAAGGAGGCAGTTTCTTTGGCAGTCTCCTGCTTGGAGTCGCACGGGAAGAGGTGATGGAACTCACAGCTGGACTCCACCTTTGCGGATATGGATTGCACAGATATCTCTTGGGAAGAGTTCAGAGCAGCACTTCTAGGACATTTTGTGTCTCAGTTGGCGAGGGAAGAGCTTGAGGATAGGTTGCTGCGGTTGAAGCAGGGCAACAGGACAGTGCTGGAGTATTACCAGGAGTTTACACACCTAGCTCGTTATGCGGACTCTTACCAGTTGGACGACGCTGGCTACTCCAGGAGGTTCTACAAGGGGTTGCACGACGACATGAGACAAACCCTCCCCTTCGTCTCCGAGGGAAGCTTGGCCAGGATTCTGGAAATGGCTAAGAAAAGGGAGGAAGATCAGCTTACGGTCAAGAGCCGAAAGAGGACGGCTGATGATGTAGTGATTGGAGGATGTAGAGACCGTCCTCGAGGCTAGGTCATCGGGGAAAGAAGGAACGGGGATCAACCCCATTAGGAGATTGGACCGGAGTAGAGGAATCAGGGGGTATTTGTAACGGCCCAGCCTAGGCTCAGAGGCTGCGCACAGCTTGGCCACCCGTAATCGCTACAGGGCTGCAGCCCAATACACCCCAACGCCTCTCCGGCCTGTTTCTCAGCACAGTGCGTTGTTGGCGCTAGGTTTCGAACCCGCAACCCTTGATAGCAACTCTTCCAACAGTGCTCATCACCAACTGAGCTGCAGCTCAGTTGGTGATGAGCACTGTTAGAAGAGTTGCTATCAAGGGTTGCGGGTTCGAAACCTAGCGCTTTTTATGTAACGGCCCGGCCTAGAGCTCAGAGGCTGCGCACAGCTTGGCCACCCGTAACCGCTACAGGGCTGCAACCCAATACACACCCAACGCCTCTCCGACCTGTTTTCTCAGCACAGTGCATTGTTGGCGCTAGTTGGGGTTTCGAACCCGCAACCCTTGATAGCAACTCTTCCAACAGTGCTCATCACCAGCTGAGCTGCAGCTCAGCTGGTGATGAGCACTGTTGGAAGAGTTGCTATCAAGGGTTGGGTTCGAAACTAGCGCCAACAATGCACTGTGCTGAG